>VSMD01033267.1:0-80304 GCA_008750895.1 Mirza zaza
TGAGATCAACTGCAGCCATAGGGCTGTAGTTCATACTACTAACATCTCTCTTCTTATTTCCTATCAGAAAGAGTGGACATCAGGCATCATAGAGTAGCTGGCCATGAACTTGTGAGCAATAAGGAATATAGTGTAGAAGCAATGGAAATATATAAAATCTCCTGTAAGAAGCATAATTGACACTCGAAGATGGCCTAGCCCTCTCTGGATATCTTTGCATTTTCCCTCCCTGGCATTTCCCTTAGTAAATCTCTCACACAGCTAATAATACCCACTCAGTTTTGCTTTTCTGAAGAACCCAGCCTAACATTTGATAGAGTTTCCATGCTCATTTTTTAGTTTTTAAATATCTCTATTTTTCATGTATTTTACATTATAATGAACTATTTCTGTGTCTATAGTCTCTCGAAATTATTTAAACTAATATAAATAAATAATGCTTGTTTCTATCACTGTTTCTAGAACATACTCAAAATAATAAAAAAATAAATAAGTGACCAAATTATACATAGGCATTTAATAGGTTTCAATTAAAAAGTAACTACTATATAATATCAATGCACTTTCTTGCTTCAAATCTTCTGTTTGGTGGAGAGAGTTTTAAAAAATGATGGATATACAGTTTTTTACAATATTTTTAGAACATCAGAAATTGGGGAAATTATTGTATGACCTGGAAAACAGAGGCATTTAGATAATTAAAGAATGATATAATATTAGTTTACTTTTGAATTACATTAATTATTTAGGGAGGACATAATTTATTACATATCATCTTACTAAAATAACTACTATTAAGTTAATATTTTACAAATGTTAAAATCAATTTATAATAAATATACAACTACTGTTGTAAAAATTCTCCACTTATATCACCCAAAAATCTTTTCTTGATGTATTTAATAGATTCCACTACTACATGCAAAGACAGTTATTTGAAAATAGAGAAAAATGAAATAAAAACACACCCTTACATGAAAGAAAATTAAGGTGATCTTTTTATAATTGGTGTTGGGTCAATATGTTTATCTGTAGATAAAGACTAATATCATATTAAACTTTTTATTTATTTATTTATTTATTTATTTAGAGACAGAGTCTCGCTTTGTTGCCCAGGCTAGAGTGAGTGCTGTGGCATCAGCCTAGCTCACAGTAACCTCAAACTCCTGGGCTCAAGCGATCCTTCTGCTTCAGCCTCCCGAGTAGCTGGGACTACAGGCATGTGCCACCATGCCCAGCTAATTTTTTCTATATATATATTAGTTGGCCAATTAATTTCTTTCTATTTATAGTGGAGACGGGGTCTTGCTCTTGGTCAGGCTGGTTTTGAACTCCTGACCTCGAGCAATCCGCCCGCCTCGGCCTCTCAGAGTGCTAGGATTACAGGCATGAGCCACCGCACCCGTCCTTTAAATATATTCTAGTACTGTTAGGTAATTTTATTTAACATATGATGTCATTCAAATTCACATACTACTAATTTGTGTTATAGTGAGATTGTTTTATGTTATGGAGTTATCAATGAATAAGAAAAGAAATATTAACATTTCTAACTGTAACTTATTTTAAAAATGCATTAATTAAATGCCAGCTATTGGTAGGAATAAATGTCTATGTTGTGTATTAAGTTCAGGTTGATCATGGAGACATAGAGTCAAAATAATGAGCCTAGAAGTACTGAAAGGAATAAATAGACCAAAAGCAGATACAGCATTTGAAGAAAAATGCTTTCATCTGTTATATCTCTTCTAGCAACATTTGGATCATTTACCATCAGTTTAATTAATGGTTTTTCTTAAACTGACTACTTGTCAGCGACAAGCACACATATATTGTAAATAAATTCTTAAAATAAACATGACATGGATATTTTAACGATCTATTAATAAACACCTTTGCTGTGTGATGATGCATAAAGCTAGTGCTGTAGTGTTTTAGTTGCCTGAGATGAGTGCTAATGGGGTACTATAATAAAATCAAATAATAATGTTACATTCTTCTAGATATTGTTAAAATTACCTGTCAGCACTATGTGATCTGTCCTCTTAAAACAACCGAAATAATTAAACATTATACATTGTATTATAATAGTTTATATTTTCTTCTACTTATGAACATATAGTTATGAAAAAGGATATGAAAATAAATTTATTTAAGAATATTGAACTTTCCACCCATATGACAATCAATATTAGTTCTTATTTATCTTTTCATTAGAGTTACAGATTTATTTACCTATATTTTGAGATATGGTCTCACTCTGTTGCCCAGGCTGGAGTGCAGTGGTGGGACCACAGCTCACTGTAGTTTTGAATTCCTAGGCCTAAAAGATCCCCCTTCCCTATCTTAGATTCCAGGGTAGCTGGGACCATAGGTACATACTCCCACATGGCTGCTTTTTCCTACTTTTTGTAGAGATGGGGTCTTACCATGTTGCCCGGGCTGGTCTCAGATTCCTGGTCTCAAATGATCCTCTTGCCTTGGCCTCCCAACTTGCTAGGATATAGGCATGAACCACCACGCTCAGTCTAGAGAGCCTTGATTAGTTTCTATTTGAATATTTAAAGAAACATCCTTAGAACTGTGATGCAAATCTGAATTTGACAATGCAGCTATATATTTAAAGAGCACAGCTTCAAAATATTGACAGACTGGACGCACTTAGATAACATTATGAAATAAATTGCTTTTCAAAATTGAAACGAATGTTTTAATAGTATACTAACACCAGCTCCTCACACAGCCTAAAATGTATAAAGCATGAAGCCTTTTGATTTCATTAGCAAAATGGACGTTAATAACAGTAGTGGTGTAATTCACAGAATTTATTAGTCACATTATTTATTCTAAAAAGATGCTCCCAGGATCTGTACAAAATAAATACAAAAATTTCACTAAATTAGTTTCAAAATATAAGGATATTTTTGTGGCTTTCTAAATGAACTGATTGGCTTCTAGTTTAAGTAGTTTTTTAAATGGTTCTTGTCATTGCATACTGTTTCAGAAAGACTAATGAAAAGATCATTTCTAAGCCTGTAATAGCCATAATATAATGAACAGTGGTGTAAGAGGGATTTCACCTTCCAGGCACAAAATGCTATAGGTAGCATCCCCAGACTATTCTGTGTAATCTTGCTCTTATCTACTATTAGTCTGAAACTTAAGTTTTTAAACCTAATATCCATGTAAAGATAGAAATAAATTGAATACAGAATTGAAAAAAAATAAATATTAATCCCTGCTTCTGCTATTCCCTTATTTGTTATTACATCCCTGAGATTTATGTATGAAACAGCTTGGCTTTCTGGTACCACAGCCTGTTTTTACAAGAAACATTAGTAAGAATTTAAGGAAGAGAGAAGAAAGAACTTTTATCAATGTGGAGAATACAAATTCAATTTATTTGTGTTGAGGAGCCTTTGCTTGCATCTCATAACTGTAATATTTGTTTGGACTGTGTGTTTTGTACTCTTTCAAATATTTCTGTGTCTTCTTTCAACCTCTTCTTTTAGTGACATAAAAGGCCGAGAGGTCTAGATTATTATTTCTGGAGGTGATAATTCTAATTATCCTCCAAAACTTCACTTCTCTTTTGGTGGTCTTGGAGGTAATGAAAGCTGATACAGAAGCAGAATTTAAACATGGTAACACTCAGGAATGTGTTTTAGTCCATTTTTGCTGCTATAAACAATAAAACAGACTGGGTGATTTATGAAGAACACAAATCTATTTCTCACAGCTCTGAAGGCTGGGAAATCCAAAATCAAGGCATGGACATTTGATCTGGGGAGGGCCTTCTTTCTCCATCCTCACATGGCAGAAGGTAGAAGGGCAAGCTATTCAAAGGCTGTGAGAAGCCTCTTTTAAAAGGCCTTAATCCCATTAACCATGGAAGGTCCCTTGTGGCCTAATCACCTCATCAAGGCTCCATCTCTTAATACCAAGACAGCAGCAACACTTGAATTTTGGAGGGAACATATTCAAACCATTGTTGAGAGGGCGAGCAAGTGATTTGATTTCAATGGACATGAAGATCTCTTTTCAGACTTCACTGCTATGTTCTTATGACGATTTGAACTTCTACTTTAGAATATGTAAATAGTTGGCTTTAAAATGAAATCAAAATGGTGATGTTACCTGAATAATCACCCAAAATGTAGATGGTAACAGGATCCTGAGAGGAAAAGTGTGACTAATTTCAAACCAGCCATGTCACCACATGTGCTGTGAAGGAGGTCCAACTTGAAAAGTAATTTCCTCTTCCTAAGTCACTGCTCTTGGAGACATGTGGCAGGGGACTTACTTCATCATTTAATTTCCATTTTCCTTACACTTTTGAATTAGAAGCATTAAAATAGCTACTGATTTACCTTATAAAGAAAAATAATCTCGAAAACTCTACCCCTGCAATATGCTTTTTATCTCAGCATGTTGACTAGGAAAGCAGATTGATTTGGGGAGAAATATCAACTTTCCCCTCCCTTAGAAAAAATTAAAAAAAAATAAAAAATAGAAGCAATTTTGCAATGCTATGCTATTTCCAATCAAACTTAGCATAGTTGAATTGAAAATGCACTTCTCTTTTTCATTTTTCTGTTCTTCATTAATCTACCATTTACATAATGTTTATAATAATTCTGTAGCTCTATTGTTTTCCTTCTTTTCTTCTTTGCGACATTGAACTAGCATCTGAGAAATTAATTGCCTCACCACTCTATGCTAGCTGTTCTATTGTCTGATATTGGCCCCTCTGTCCAAGATTGTTCTGCTTACATCACTGAGCAGAGAGCAGCATGCATCTTTTCTATGTTTGCTCCCTGACAGCTCTTGTCATCAATTATAACAAGACAGAACTTTCAGAGGCTCTTTTAAATAGAATTACTCAGTTTGTTTCTACTCTTTCATTACATAAATGCCCTTAAAAATATATGTATATGCTGAAAAGTGTGTCTAGTATAATCCCCGTTTATATTTCCCTGAGTAATTTGCTTTAGGATTGTGAATTCAGTTTCTATGGCGTAGGGATATATCCTGAGGTCCAGGCACAGGCTTGTTGATGTGAGAAATTAAAGTGTCACTTTAATGAATCAATCAAAAAGACACTCTCTTACTTTGTAGAGATCTTTTATTACGGAACTCAATGGAAATTGGAAAACTAGGGCAGGAGGTAGAACTTTAAGCCATGAGAACAAAAACTAAATATGGCTGAAATTCAGCCACAAGCAATAGTTATTCTTAACTCTCAAAGGCCTCCTGACTTTTTTACTTCTTGCTATAAACCTTTCCCGAGGGTTAAAGTAGGTAGGAAATTAAATGAGAACACAAAATTATTTGGCAAGTCAGGCTATTTGGCTGATGAATAATCAAATTTTTACCAAGAGATCAAAAATAACATTTGTTTGGATTTTGTATTCCTTGACTTTTAAAATATAGCTTAAGTAATAAAAAAAGAAATATAAAAGAAGAATGCAGAATTTGGTGTTAGAAGCCCCTAATAATTATTAATATATAATCTACTATTATTTTGTTAGAGTTTCTTTTTTAAAAAATATTAAAAAGTAACATTTTACTTTTTTTTTTAAAGTAAGTCTTTAACAAGTGATATTTGAACTGTGTTAGCTCATGAACTACAGATCGATCACTTAATTCACTGGGTTTCATTTATTTGTGAAAGAGTGATATCTTTCTTTACATTCTCTCTTAGAGATAGCAGTGGCTTAGCCAAGTGTGGCTTACAAGGACCACCTATTTTATATGCTGTGGGGTGATGGGAGTGACAACTGTGAACAGTCGAGGCAACATAAATAATATGTAAATACCTGCATGCTCTCCAAAAAACCATAACTGGAGAGGTTTCACATAAACAATGAAGTAAATATGCTATATTGCCTGATGCAGAATAAGCAAGAGATGATTGTTCTAATGTGCTCCTTGGTTTTATTTTAGTGCATAAAATATTTTTAACGTTTTCAAAATCATCTCAACTGAAAATTATCTGCAGCCCCAGAAGGTGGAAGAAAAATAATTATCTGACATTTTTCTCTTTCTCTGACTTTTTGTTTCTTTTTTTTTGGCAAAATAGAGCACTCTTTCAAGAGGTAAAGAAAACTGATGGGTGAATTGGAGGAAGAGTATGTTGAAATCGGCAGGACGGGCACTATACCATAGACTCTGGCTGCCTCAGGACTCTCTGACGCTCATTCATTGGAAGAGTAGGGTAATCCTGTGAGCTAATAAGGAAAGTCTATCTCTGAGTTTAGATTTAGTAAGGGTGATTAATTTGCTCCAATTCTCATGAAAGAGATTGGTTGAAGATTAAGCCAATCTATGTGTTAGAAAACAATAAAGATGCTTCATCTAAAGCAGGATTTTCTAAGATTTATCAAATAAGAATCTATCTGGACCTAATGGAATTATTATGAAGACCAGTGAGGCAGTGTACTTTAACACTTTTAGATTTCCAAGGAAGAAGCATATTGAAGTGAGTGAAAATACTATTATTGTGAAGTCATAGAATCACATAAAGATAAAATATCATTTCTGAAAAGCACTTCTTGCAAACTATGAAACTATAAGCACGGCCATTTCTACACTATCTTTTTAAATCTAAGGAAAGTGCATCCAACTAACTACTATTTAAAAAAAGTAAAAGAAGCTCTTCCTTTTGCAGAAAACATTTTTCATCTACCAAGTGCAGAGAAGGAATATTAATATTGATTCAGACTCAGATATGAATCCTGACCTCAAAAGTACTGAATGTGATCAGCCTGTATGTACACTGGCCCTATGGATTATGAATTCTGACATTTTTCTTGATGATGACACTTTAAATCAAAGTAATTTTAGCTTTCTGTAGTAATGTTAAAGCCCTGTGTATTTCAAATGCTTTTGGTACAGTCCGTAAAGGACAGAACACTAGAGTTTGTTTCATAGTAATTCTGCACAACACCATTCCATTTACTATTAGGATCCACTTCTCAAAATAATTTAGTGAAATCAAAGTGGTAGCATATGAGTACATGTTTTGTTTTGTCTTACCCAACAATATAGTAGATGAAACCAGGAGGGTGAAGTGAATAGATTCATAGATAATAATATATGTTTTTTCCCTTTGAAAGGAAGGTTTCTGGTCATAAAAGCATGCTGATTCCAGAACATGCAGATGCCAAGTGAGGTCAAAATTAAGAAATTATATATTTATAAACATCTTTTATCGTGATCTAGGTGATTTAAAAATATAGTATTCCTTTAAAAGGAGTACTTCTTTGTGATTCCAAAAAATACAAATTTAAATGACAAGATTGGCCATCAATTTTGAAATGGTACATGCTACTAGCCAGAATCCCACTCTAGTTTCAGAAACATTGTGAACTGATTACTTTATGTCTTTGACACTTCCCTAAATTTCTCCTTGGTGATGAATAGTCTACACAGTCCACATACCTTTTTGAAAATAACCTATACACTCAAAGATAGACGTATGCATTTCCTTTTAGTTCATTTATCTTTTACCTTTAAATTAGTTATTCCCCTCAACTCCATTATTTTATTTCCTTCTCTTTCTCTTCAGTTTTCTGCATTTTTTTCTAATTTCCTTTCTCAATTATCTTGCTCCTTTCCCACATATTTCAATCATTGAGAAATTTAAGTGAGTCACATTATCATGAAGCAAGTTATGAGTCTTTCATGCATAGAAACTTCCAAGCACATCACTTAGGTACTCAGTTCCCACTGATGCTGTATTTACCAAAAAGTGCAAAACCAGACAGCACGGCCAATTAACCAGAGTCAAAAGAGTGTGCACATTAAAAGACAGATAAATAAATTCTTCCACTTTTATCTCATTAAGTTTTGATGAAAATAGAATGTATAATTTGAAATGTGTTTCTTAAAAAAATTTTGACAATGTTTACAGTGTTTCCACAACTTGAAATGCTGCCCTGGTTACTGATACTAGTGACTATAAGATAGAATGGGTTTTTGCTTGTGAGTGTGTTTTCTGTGGCAATTTTAAATATTTGAAATCATGTTGCAGAAATAATCCACCTGTAGACACTGACCAAATACTTCATTTCAAGATATATTCTGGCCCCAAAGAGGATCATCTGCCTCTCTCACTTCTTTCTTTGTGTAGTAGAATTATTGTATGATGTTTAGGATTTGCATGGTTAATTATGTTTTTCAAAGTATCGACAAGTCTCTTTAGGGGTTTAGACTATGTGGTATAATACAATTTTGGTGATAAAGAGAAAAATTCCTTTTGCGTACTTTAAAAAAGTTATTATATATTGTAAACATGTGAGACTCTTAATTGTTTTATCTTGTGGGTCCTCCAAAAATTACACAACCCCACAATGTACTCTCTGTTCACACAACCCCACAATGTGCTGATCACACAACCCCACAATGTACTCTCTGTTATTTAGAATTAAGTGTTAATGAGTGGAAAATCATAAAATGCAGCTGACAGATAGGATAGCCAAAAGTGGACAAAAAATGGGAAAATTGTCACTATGTGATCAAATTCTTCTTGTGTGTAATTTAAAGTGCCAGGCTGCATACATCACATGGCATAACTGTTATGACAGGTCCATATAAGTCAAAGGCAATTCAGCAACTGTTCATGGGGAGCCAACAAAAGTAGACAGATAAGCACATAGCTAAGAGATTTGATGGGTGCAAATACCATGAGGAAGGGGAAGGGATTATGGGCATCTCCCGAGACAATAAGGACACAAGAGTTTCTCGAAGTGCTTTGGAAGACTCTGAGATGTTCTTAGGAAGAGTGATTTGAAGCAGCAGAGGATGGTTTTCTGTGAACTGGCCAGATGTATTTGTTTAACAGATAATTCTTTTCTGTTAAGTTATGCCCTTCTTTTGATCTTAACTGGCAAAAGAAAATAAACTTAGGCACCTGATGCTATGAAATCATTACATTAAAGTGAAAGGGAGTTGAATGTATTAGAATATATTAGGAAATATTGCATGAAATTTAATATACACATTGCATGAAATTTCTTATACATCAAACAACAGACTCAAAGTGATATTTTCAAGTAGTTGAATAAATAAATGCTGTTCTATATTCCATTTTATGAGAGGAAATTATGGGAGAGGGATTTTAAAATAGAATTTGTCTGATAGGTAAAACAGGTATAATCCATAAAAAAGGGAAAACTCATTAAGTAAGAAAATTCAAGAAGTAAATATCTTTATATATTTCCCAGAAGGAATATGGAGAGACCCTAGTGAAAGGCTAAAATAGAATGAACAGTAAAATTAACTAGAATGGCTACAAAATGAGAAAGTGTATAAAATTAGTTGTCTTAATAACAATAATTAGTTTTAAAGTTATACCCCATATGTACCAGTTTTTAATTTATTTTGTCTAATTTTCTTCTGCTTATTGTTATAACTCCGTTGTGGATTATCTTCACATTTCATGTTAGGGAGGCAGCTGTCACGTGGAACTGAAGCTATTTTTTCTTGGTTATTGAAGCATAATGATCATGTTATCTTAGCAGGAGAGCTCTAGAAGACAGTTGTATATGAAAATCTATGTCAAGGAATATGGACCTAAAACGAATAGATTTGTAGTCTTAGTGTTATTGTTTTATAAACATAATAAAGTTAACACATCCAATCCATTCATGAATTTTTTTGGCACTACCTTTAAACTATATCAAGGATCTGACCAAGTATTACCAGTTCCATCACTGCTGCCCAAGAGCCAGCTGTGGCTATTTCTTGGATTTTTGCAATCCTCTCTGAACTAGTCCTTCTTATTCTACTCTTATGGCCCTATAGACTATTCTCCTCTGTCGGACAGCGTGGCTTTAATATGTAAGTCCCAGTATAACATGTGGTCTCCTGTTTCCATCAGTGTAGAAGCCAAAGTCCTCAGAGTGACCTGGTGCCTTATCACGTCTCTGGCATTATCCATTCCCACCCTTTTTGTTGTCCCCTTCACTCTGAATGTACTATTCCTGCAACAGGAAAAGCAAGCTCTCTTATTAGAACCTTTGGGACATGCTGTTTCCTTCATCTGAGGTGCTACTCCGAAATATGTGTTCATATGCCTCTTTAGCTCATTAATGCCTTTACTAGAACATTAGCTATTAGCTGTTATTGCAGTTTAATATTTTTACTTAATGTTTAATGCTTTAATATTTTCATTAAGTCATAGTAACACCTGATCTTAGCAAATCCAACTAGATTTTTTCATTATATCTAATCAATTTAATTCATGTTTTAAAATGACAAAAAATAGTAAAAATATTAATAACCTTTAATGCCCATTCTATATTCTAATCTATTTGTGGATAAATTGCTGAGTTTATACATATAGAATCTATAATCTATAAATAAATGAAATTCAAGGTATCTTTTAATCTTATAAAATCATGTCAATAATTAGTAATAATTATATAATTTCAAAACAAACGAGCCATTATTTTAAAATATACAATTACTTATAATTTGAAGTTAGTATAAAATCATTACACATATGGAGAGATTTAGTTATTCAATGAGTTTTTTATCTTTTCATAAATTGATTTAGGAATATGTCAAACTTTCTAGGGCTTTAAACTATATAGAAAATAGATTGAAAAAGCAAGCTTTAGAGTTCAATACAGCCATTAATGAGAATTGGAGGTTATTCAAATTTAATTCAAAACTTGGTTTTGTCGTAAATGTTTTTATTGTACATTTTTGTATAAATTGTTTATGTGTATAATTTCCTTAATGTGAGAGAGGAGGACAGTGTGTTATATAAATATATGTAGCAGTCATTAACTTCCTCAAATATTCATTTTCAGTTTTAACAAATTCTTTGCCATCAAGTTTCATTTTTTTTCCTAAAGATACTCTTTCTTTAGCTATTTATGTATAAGCAACAAGAAAATCATGTCTTAACAAATATAGTCAATGGCTATTTCTAAAAATGTTCTGAGTGACTAATGTGTAGACATAGTTATCTTATATAGTTATAAGCTACCATCAATAAAGAATTTTCATTGTCTATTATGTTTTTAATATATTTTTTATTGTATACATTTAACGTATACAACATGATTCGATACACATATACATAGTGAAATAATTACTACAAATACATTTACATATCCTAATGTATGTTTTTGAGTAGTTCTCAGGTGTCATATATATCTGTGTTCAATGAAAGGAGAAAAAAAAGGGTCTCCATGTGAATCCACAAAAATCCAAAACCTTTCACTATTCTCTCAAAGTCAAAATCCCTTGGTGATTTTTTTCTGACGGCTGGATTCACATCACCTGATATATTCATATTTCTTGACAGTTTCAGTAATTATAGTAAATGTTTCCTTTATTTATGCCAGAAAAAGAACCATTTGTGTTTCAAGCATATTTTAAACTTTTGAATTTTAATCTTCACACTTTTTGCACTTATGATTTTATTGTTTTAATACACATTTGATCTATGCTTTTGTCACAGTTTTTTTTGAAGTTTCTTTATTTTTAGCATTCATGGGTGCAAACAATATTTGAATTTATTATAGTACAGAATTTAACTCAATGAGTGAACCCAACAATCTTTTTTATCTGTCAAATGACTTGTGCTATTTTTCAAAGTTTCAGTTCACTATAATCCCACTTGCTTCTTTCTGAACAAGTTGAATTTAAGAAAATCTCCATGAGTATAACTCTTCTTATTCTTTATTCATTTTTTATGAAAAATGGATGTATATTCTTCATTATAGCAATTCATAAATCTTAGGGTAAATTTGTAAATGAATTTTCTAGTGAAATTAGATGCAAACAGTTGTATACATAATTGAAACTATAGTGAAATACATCTTGAAGGAAAGAATTTTTTGTTGGTACCAACTAAACAAAACACAAGCGAACAAACAAAGCCAAAGGGTACACAAGAGTGGATCTATATTCAAACATATTACTGCATTATATTGGTATATTAGCACTCAGTAACATAGTCCTAAAACACTGATATCAATAAATATAGAATGTAAATAGGTCAAAATGTCTGTATCTTTTAGTGGTCCCTTTGTAACCTTAGCTCTGAAATAATTTATAGTACCTCTAGAAACATTTGGATTGTTTTACAAATTGTTTATTAGGCAAATGACTAGCTATGGATGGGTATGTGGACACATAATGAGTGCAGTGCTCACCATCTGGGAGATGGACAGGCTTGAAGCTCTGACTCAGGTGGGGCAAGAGCAATATACAAACCTAAACATTTGTACCCCTATAATATGCTGAAAGAAGAAAGAAAAAAAAATTAAGAAAAAAGAATTCTTAGACTAATATACAAAATAATCAAACAGCACAAGCAAAGTCAGAAAAATTTAAATACTTTGACATGGGATTAAAACTTTTCATTAATATATGTTGCTCTCCCATTCACAAGTAAACCCACTGTGAACATACAGGAAATGAGTATAGATGCACTGTGTCATGTGAGCTTTGGATCGTTCAGAAGGAAGAACCATATATTGAAACATATATATTCTGACTTACATGTTCATCACTGTCAGTTGGTAAATGAGTGTTCACAATACTTACTACATGAAAAAAAATGCTTTAAGACTTGTTCCGAACCATAAATACAACAACAAAAATAAAGTAATTGTTATCATGTAATTGTACAACTATTGGTATTTCCTTTTCGTCTTCACAATTTTAGTTAATATTGTTTCATCATTTTAGTTGATAATCACAAAGAATGACTTCAATGTTGGGTAATGGGGGGAAAAAGTCATGAGCAATTACATATCCTTTGAATCAATGATATAAAAAACTGCATATCAGTGTTCCAAATCAGAGCAGTTCTAGCCACAAAGCAGAAAGTGAGCATTGACTTCTCATTCATTTTCAACTTTCTCCTATTTCTGAACCCTAACCATTCTACTTCCTCTTTTATTCTTCCTAAAATAAATGTTTACTCATAATCTGAACAGGGACAATAACAGGAATAGCATAACATTTATTATATTCCAGACCCACTCTAAGAGCATTGCAGGAATTAATCCCTTCAGTTTTCACACTAACCCTAAGGTGCTATGACTATTATTTTTTCCATTTCTCAGATGAGAAAAATAAGGCACAGAAATGATAAGTAAATTGCCCAGGGTCACCCACCTAGTAAGGGGAAAGACCACTTGAAGCCAGCCAGTTTAGCTCAACAGTACATGCACGTAATCACTGTATCGGTGCTTCACAAGTGCATCACCCCCAGATTTTGTTGAAATACAGACACTAATTGAATAAGTCTGGGATGGATGCTAAGTTTGTGTATTTCTAACGAGCACCTAGGTACTTATTGTTGCTTCTGCTCTCCAGACCAGAATAGTAAACCATTATACTATGCTGTCTCTTGTGTGCTTGGCAAAGGTAGAATAACCATACAATAAGGAAGAAACCCTTTTTGTCACACATGCTTTTCATGGCACCAAGATTTCCACAACTAAAGCAAGCAGAAAGTCTGAGGTGTCTAGAGCCGCTAAAGATATAGGTAAGGCACATCTGTTCTCACTGCATTTGCGGTACCAGCTCATTGCCCTATAATTAGGTCATTTTAATTTTTGAGACCAAACAGCTCTCTCAATATGAAAAGGCATGATTCATGTTCATATAAATTGACCATAAGTACGAATCATTGAAAGAATTAGATGTTATCATAAGATGACATTCAAAGCTACCAGTGAGATTATAGAAGATATCTTGTCTCTTCTGGGCCCTGCTTTAAATAATTCAAGATTTTCTCTAAAATGAGCTTTATACTCTTCCTATAAATATGAAATTTCATTATGATCACTCTAAATGTAGTAGAAACCCTTTTTTTTTGGAAAATATATATTACTTCAATAATTTGGGGGATACATGTAAATGATTGAAACCAAATTGTTATCCTACATTCCTTAACATCTACACAACCATAAGTATTCAGTGGAAATATTTATATCCTTTCTTTAAATTTGGCTACATTTTAGAGGTGGTGAATTTTAGCCTTGTCCTACTCTAGGCTTTGGCTTTTGGACAGTCTTTTTATTAATTCCCTGGAATTCTTTATAATTCCTCCAAAGTTTTACTTATAGAGATTTACTGTTTTGACTGATGATTAACAGTTCTTGAACTTATTGTGTTTTATATTTGATGATCTTGGTTAGCTCTGACACATGTTTTTCTCCCTGATACATTAATATTTTTATCCTTGAGTTGTTTTTGCATAATGTTTATGCATAATCATGCCACCAGCCCATTCAGACTTCTAAGCAACATGTAGAAAAAATAACATATATTATTAAAGAGTCACTGGGAAAAATGGTAAGTTACTTGAAACAATTACAGGTAGTTTACTTTGAAAAGGCAAATTAGTTGATATTTTAAACATTTATTTAATGAGTCTTTTCTGATGATTAATCTCCAACTGCTTAAGATTAATCAAGAGTGCATAAATTTGCCATTGTCCATCTGCATTTATCTCTCCCATGAGAAGACACTGCCCATTTACTCACGGTTAATTTGCCCTTAATGTATGATGTATCTATACTAATTAACTTTTTTGATATCAGTATTTAATTGATCAAGTTAAGTTTTTCTTTGAATTGATTTGCAATTATTTTTGAACTAATCATTCAACTCATTCAAAAGGTAAGTTAACCCCACTCAGAGGATACTGTTACTTTTGAAAATTATTTAAGAAAAAGACAATGCTGAGAGCAATGGCTCACACCTGTCTGTAATCCACGCACTTTGGGAGGCCAAGGTGGGGAGGATTGCTTGAGGCCAGGAGTTCAAGACTAGTTTGAGTGCAAGTGACACCTCAACTCTACAAAAAATAGCTGGGCGTGGTGGTACACACCTGTAGTCCCAGCTACTTGAGAGGCTGAGGTAGAAGGAGCGCTTGAGCTTAGGAATTCAAGATTGCAGTGAGCTATGATCAAGCCATTGCACTCTAGCCCAGGAGATAGAGACCCTGTCTCAAAAAAAAAAAAAAAAAAAAAAAGACAAAAAATATAAAATGATACTAAAGTCTAAGTATATAAGCAGCTGCTATTCTGAAAAGCAGTCAAGTTAAGGAAGAGGGTTAGAAGTTTCTTAGTCAGAGAAACATCTGAAATTAGCTCTCCTGGGAAAGTCAACAGACCTCCTGTGGGGAGTTAACAGCTGTTTGCAAGATCTGCAAGAGTGGAGCTCCATAAGCATAGAGAGGGGTGAATAGATGGTGGTGATGAATTATAACTAAGCAGCCCGATGGAGGGGGAGGCCAGGTGGAAGCTTGACCATTTAGGATTGTGAAAGCCAAAATTAGGATTTTAAAACTCAAAATAGAATGTCAAATAAAAAATAAGATTATAATTTTGGGGTGAGAGTTACAATTAAATTTATGACAAATAGAAGAACAGAAAGGTTATAGCCTGAGAAGGTAAAGCACTGACATTGTTTAAGAGGGAGAAAATAAGTTACTGGTTTAATAAAATGCCAAAAAATTGATAAAGACAGAATTTTAAAATAAAGCACATCCAACTGTGGGCCATAAGGGATCCAGGACATGGAAGGTAATAGTGACATTAAGTGTCTCTCTACTTTTGAATAGGGATTATTTTGTCAGTAGAGGAATAAAAGGGGGTGTTTACAGTATAAATAACTGTGACATTTATAAACAATGCTTATATTACAAACAGGCAGAGGTATCAGAGCTGCTATTGGAAGTTTGTGCATCTGAAATTTATCACACTCAACAGAAAGTCTCCACAGTGTACTTTTTCACATAAATGCCCTAAAATATTGGTCTTGTTATTTTCGGTGATATAAGCTAGAGTAAAATCTGTTTACCAGTTTAATACCATTTTTTATGATAACATAACTATATACAACTCTGATTTATAAAAAGAAAAGCTCAAGCTCTTAACTTCTGGAATGAGTTTTCTTCACTGAGAAAGCGCCTAAATTGAAAGAAATAAAAGTATGTGTTAATATGACATGAAAACTAGAATTGGAAATGCATTTCATGGGAATAAAAGCTTCTCAATGTCTTATTTTTTAAAAGTCACATGGAATGGTTATGTATTTTTGTAGGTAAAAAACAAAACAAATCAAAACAAAACAAAATAAAAAAACAGATCTATAGAAAACTAGTCATTCATCCTGTCCCCACCCCCTACATGTTCTCCATGTTTCCTTTTGTTTTGTCAGTATGCTGACCTGGTTTTTATAGCTACGATCCTAGTCTTGCTGTTGGTGTTCAAAGTCACACACACTGAATGCTAGGAGAATGTGAGAATTGTCATAAAATGTGGAAAGATCGCTGGCTTGAGTTGCTACTCCAAAAGAACACCCAATAAGAACAATTTTAAGTACAGATATAACATACTATGAGCCATATTATAGGAGCAGCAAAATGATGAAGAACTTGCATTTGGGGTCAAACAAATTACAAAATATCTTAATTTTCTTATCACGGCACCTTTTTTTGAGTTAGAAAATGAACACACTATCATCCCCACACATGGGAATTTAGGATTCAGATTAATTTTATTTATTTGTCCAAAGTCAGTGACAGATATGGATCTCTAATTTTCATTCAAGAACGTCCTATTTTCAGCAATAATTCATTTAAGATATGAAAAGAAAACAAAGAAAAAAATTTGTTTCTAGAGTCTATCTTTCACACTTGATAAAATGAAATCTCCATAGATACTGTAAGACCATGAACATGTTGAAATAGGAACTTTCTTTTGTCCTTTAAAAAGCAATGACAGAAAAGTGTTCCAGGATCAAGAAGTCATTTGGTCAGTACAGACTGTAGGATTCTCCCACTGCCACATTATGGACACATTGTTTGCACCTTGCATACTTCATATGGACATGTATAAGCCTCATTCAGTTTTTATCTTCCATTCAAGTGTTAAAAATTGGTGTATCACATGTACATGTTCCAACTTGTTTGTAGTACATAGACAGGAGAATTGTGAAATAGATTTTTGTTCTTCCCTAATTTAAAGTATATCAGAAGGTATTACAACAATAAAGATTTCGCTTTGTTTTTACCTATCATAACTAATGCTAAAATAGCCAAAATGCCAATATTTTTATATCTAACACATGCATGCCACTTTCAATTGTTAAATAAAATGCACTTTGACATTTTAATAAGGTATCTTTTGCAAAATCTTGTGGAATAATAGAAGACAAATAATATGAGAATATTTCCATAATCTTATTGAAACAAAGATTTATTTCTTCAAGGAGGGTGCCATTCTTATATTTTTATACAACTCAGTTCTAATTTGCAAATTTCATAATTATATGGCTATATAATAGTTAAACTGTATTTATGTCTTCTTCTATACCAGACTCTGTGCTGGCATTTTCCATGGGGTAATTTATATAATTCTTATAACAACTTTATGTGGTAGTTTAACAATTGCCACATATTGCAGAGAAAGAAATTGAGACCACAAATTAAATAACATTAGGGTTACACAGTTTATAAAAATCCAAGTCTGTTTGACCCAAAATGCAAGCTCTTCATCATTTTGCTGCTCCTATAATATGGCTCATAGTATGTTATATATGTACTTAAAATTGTTCTTTTTGGGTGTTCTTTTGGAGTGGCAACTCAAGCCAGCGATCTTTCCACATTTTATGTCAATTCTGAATTATCAATTTAGGAACAAGCATAGTACAGGTTAGAAAACATTGGTTAATTACCTACGCAATACACATTCACCTCTTCTTGTTTATTGATATAACATGATTTCATTAAGGATGGCAATGTGTGTAACTAAAAAGAATATATTCCCCCGCCTTCCTTGTGACTAGCAATGGTGAAGTAAAACAATTCTGAACAATGAGGTGTGAGGAGAAATATTCGGATAGGATTCTGGAATGACTCTTTAAAGGGGAACATTTCATCCTGAATGTGCTTTATTTATTTTTTTTAACCTTTGCTGTTCTCCATCATCTAGCTTGAAACAAAGATATGTTCCACATATTTGACTGTTTTTTTGAGATATTGAGGAGCAGGGTGATTCCACAAAGATGACAAAGTATAAAGAGCCTGATTGTCTATCTTTGAGTTTCTTTATGAGAAATATTCAACCCCTATACTAACACAGTTGAAAACACAGTTTCTGTTTCTGGCTGTCTCTTATCATAACATATAAAATTTCTACTTCATATAGTATATAAAATTAAACTCATAATAAAATTGTTCTTGTCCCAGGTAACTTTGATTCAAATTCTCTGTTTTTTAGGTCCTCTGAAGGAAATAGAGGGGCATGGCAAAAGATATTTTTCCATTGGTGAAGAAAAATACTTTTTCCCCTGGCTGAAAATGAAGTTGATTTCAAAATTAAAATAGAAAAAAAATTGAAAAGAGAGTATAGAATTTAAAAATCAATGGTTTCAATCACATCAATATTTTAATTATATAGTCATTTGATTCCAACATAAACTTAATTTTTAATTTTATATTTTATGGCTCTAAGATAAAGTATATATCTTTAGAGAAAATCTTAAGCAATCCAAAATTATATCCAAGATATCAAGTAAAATCATAGTAAAAATAAGATTATTTATGAAAATGTGGAAAGAACAAGGGAAAAAGGAAGAAAATAAACAAGGATAAAAGAAAGAGAAAATAATATACTAGTTCACTGTACAGAAAATAAAACATTTCTTTCAATAGCAAAGATAAGCCAGCATCATGAATTGTTCAGTTTTAATTCTATTATTGTATTTTATAATATTTGCAGAAATAAAATGAGAATGACCTATTTCCACCCTTACTATTTTGCTAAAATCATTCTATTTCTTGCACAAAATAGAGCCACGGTGAGCTTTACTACATTGAAATGAGTTCTGAAAAGAATTCATGAAAAGAGGACATGCTATTTTACATTTGCTCTTGTTTAGAGTTAAAATTATTATGAAAAAAAGAAAGCTTAGAAAAAGTAGGAAATTACTTTCAAAAATAGAAAAAAAATGCCAATTGAAATAGATTTATTCCTAAATCTATTTTCTTATAATAAAAGAATAAAAGAATAAACAAAAATAATAAACAAAGGTGGTAATGATTCTGTAAGATACATGTGTGGTGGGACTAAGGAGATACGGGGATATGGGGAGAGAGGGAATAACTAAAAGAGAAAAAAGAAAAAAAAAACTGAAAAGGGAAAGGTGAACTTCAACTATTCTCATATAGTATACATAGAAGTGTATCTCACGCTACTCAGAGACTCAGTTCTGGCTTTCCCTGTCTGATTGTCTTTTCTCCTTATTACCATCAAAGAATCAGCTGTTTATCAACAATGAAGTTTCAGAAGGTAGCCTCCTATGGATATCCAATTACTTTCTTCTTCTGCAGCCAGCTACTAGGAGATGCAAATTGATTGACAGACAATGCTGGGGTGTAATCCTCCAGGCCCAGCAGTGAGCCTCCACATTAAATCAATGTTGAGACTTTTCCAAGACTCTTCCAAGGACACCCTAGGGGACCCTAATTGAACCCCAGGGGACTGAGCTTAATTCACTTTCAACTCCTGATAGCTCCCAGACTGAAGAACCCTCCTTAGGCCTGAAACATCTTGAAGTTGTAGAAGGAAGTAACAAGAGCCAAACCAGATCTAGATTCCTACTGCATCAACACATCTATCCTAGTATAAGATATGAGCTCCATGCTTTTGATAGCAGATAGTGATACTCCCTCTGCCTGTAGTGTCCTTCTGTCATAGTCCATTGAGCCTGCCATAACAAAATACCATAAGCTAGGTAGCTTATAAACAACAGAAATATATTTCTCACAGTTGCTGTGGCTGAGAAGTCCAAGATCAAGGCAGCAGCAAATTTGGTGTCTGGTAAGAGCCTGATTTCTGGTTTATAGATGATGCCTTCTTGCTCTGCCCTCACATGTGGAAGGGGCAAGGCAGCTCTCTGGGGCCTCTTTTATAAACCCACTAATCCCATTCATGAGGGCTCCTTTTTCTGGACATAACACCTCCCAATACCTCGTACTCCTAATACCATCATACTGATTAGACTTCAATGTATGAATTTTGGGGAGACACAGACATTCAGACAGTAGTCCTTTTGTATGCAAGATGAGCTTCTTGCTTTTGGAAATGGATAGGGCTATTCTCTCTGCCTGGAGTGCCCTTCCTGTTCTCAGTTTCTCTCTAAAATTCTGCACATCCTTTAAAGTCTAAATCTAAAGTTATCTTCCCTGGGAACCCTTTCCCAGGCTTCCACGTCATCCTCTGGGTTTCAGATTGTTTTGCTGGTCTCTCTTATGGGCAATTATGTTAGGTCTTTTACAGTAAGGGTTTGCTTATTTATTTGGAGCAGCTTAATGACAAGGAAAGCCTATTTTATTTTTTCTCTTACACCTTCCTTTTTGTACTTACAGAATGCTCAGTAAGTATGATATGAATGAAAGTATCCTGGTCAAGTTACCAAATCTTTCTATGTCTACTTCCTTCTGTATAAAATGTAAATAACAAATTATATCCTAGGAAAATTATTATTGGGATAATAAAACTCAAATGTGGTTTGGAAAGCATATAGTTTGAAGCTCCATGTAAATACCAACTGTTAAGAAAAAATGATAAATTTGGGGATCATACATAGTATGGTCTATACCACTTTTGTGGACTTCCATAAGAAGAGATTGGGTGACAGCAGAAAAGGGATCCAGAGATTAGCTACTTTCCTTGATACTTTGTAAATTATAAGATGGAATTTACTGTTTACTGGGAGTTGTAGAAATTCCTATTGAGTCTGATTCACTGTGTCTCCAGATGTCTACCAAGCACAGATATGCCAGGCTTGTGGGAGCATAACACAAGTATTTCCCAGTCCAGCTACATTTTAGCTATTGGAAATGGCTCTGAGAGTGAAATTAGCATATGGCCAATTTGCTGGATTCCCAGAGGTTCCTGGATCATGCTGATACATCTTTATCTACTCATTAGGATTATGGCCTAAAATTTGGTTTTCTTGAGTTTATGCCTATTACTCTTGAAGTATTATAGATAAACAGTTTATTCACATTATGTTTCATTTTCTCCTTCCATGCAGTGGATTAATTAACACTAAACTAAAAAAAAATATGCTTGGTAAATATGTTGACCTACCTCCAATTATATGTAATCTGTTTTCAATGGGCTGGAAGTAGAAAATGATCTTCTAATTATATATACCTATAATGCTTTTTAAAAATTTTTTCTATTACTAGGGCAACATTTAAAGCAGTATACAAATGTTCGGTTTTATTGTTTTAATATATTAATAAGGTGTTTTTCAGGAATATTTAAACTATATATGTTCCCTTAATACTGAAACCAGCTTGTTAAACAAGCTCCTGTTGAGATCTGTATGAATTCAAATTTTGCCTTTCATTTTACATTTAAAAATCTGCATGATGGATAATGTCGTCCCTTAGCCTCAGGTGAAACTAGATGGGTCTCAGGGACTCTACTCAGTTGCTTACTCTTAATGAACTGCTAGGTTGCAAAAACAGTCTCAATTCAGAGATTAGAATGCTCAGTTTTGTGCGATAATCAGAACTCGGAACCCAATTTGTCATCACTTTTCCTCACCCACCAGTTCCACATAGGGAGATGATAAAAGAGATCAAGCGAATGGAAAAGGGAACAAAAAACCAACAGAAACAAAATGTCTGGGTTTGCACGCTCTAGATAAGAGGAGGGGAAAGGCAGAGAGCAATGGAATCTTACAGCCGAGGTAAAAAAGGAATAATGACAAATTAATTCATTCCGATATTGGGGTTGCAAAAGTTGCTAATGAGAACATAGAAAGAAAAGTCTCAACATCACTTTTATAACCAGTGCTACTCAAAAAAGGAGGTGCATGATTTTTGAGGTGGGTCACTTGACTGGAGATGTATTGGGAACCTGAGAACACAGGCTTAAATATATCAGCCAGGCTCGCAGCTGCTTTCAAATTTTGAAGGCAGATCAGGGGGCTTACTCAACTGTGGGAACCAACATAAGCCTCCATGGAGGTAGGATTTAAAGTTCCAAGGAATGCCAGATCCAGGGAAACAAATTTTAGCACAGTGCTGAGAAAGACAGTTTTGGGACATTGCTGGAGGGAAATACTGAAAAAAATAGCAGGCAATCGAGATTTAGAGACATGAAGTTTGCATAGAGAGTTGACTATTTATTACAAATATGTAATGAGTTGACTATTACAAATACTTGCTAAAGTAGAGACTGTCCAAGGTAAAGCTCACATTCAGTTTAACTGGGATTGCAAAAACAGGGAAAAAGGGAAAATTAAACAAATAACTATATAAATATATGTATATATAATTTAAGATATGTGTATATCTTACGTGAACATATCTTGAAATTCCTACCATATATGTGTGTGTATACACCCATGTATGCGTGTGTATAGAAACTAGAAAAGAAGAAAATGATGAGATTAGACTTACCAAATAAATTCAAAACTTTGCAAATGTGTAGTTGATCAAATTGCAATCTCATAGAAGAAAGGTAATCTGAATAGGTGGTGGATTTTTTTATTTTTGGAATTTGACAGCTTATTATCTTCTTATCAAAAGCTAAATCTAATATGAGTTCAAATATTCTGGACTATAGACACCACTGGCTGCTCAATCTTAAACAAGCAACCTTTTTCATTTTTCTCTTACTATTTCTTTCATAGTTCACAAGTAATATTAGTTTATATTCATTATTTATGGCCAATTACAGTGGGCAGAAAATAGTTAAAATAGCTGGCCTATGATCCTATCTTCCCTAATGACCAGGGTTATTCTCCAGGATAAAAAGAACATAAGGTGATGACATAGTCTAATCTCTTTATAAACATAATAACTGGACCTTTGAATAAGTTAATGATATTTGTTAGGAGGGAAGGCTTTATTTATGTAACACTTAGTAGTGTGTTTCTGATTTGGGATTGCACATGGTTAATACACTTGGAACACGTGTTTAAGAAGCATAGCTCTTTGGAGAATGTTGGGGTATATATACTCTTGGGGTATAAAAATTACACTATTTCATAAATTAAATAATCCTTGTTTTATGAGATGACTAATAATACTCATTTGGGACATCATCTACAAATCTGAGCCAGAAGACTTTTGTACAATGTTGGAAGGAAGGATCTGGGATGTACCATGTGAGCTCTCAGACTTCTGCCTTTCTCTGTACCTCTTGAATAAAGCTTGATACTGGGTAAGATCTATGATATGTGATAATGTGCCTGGGCCATTTGATATATTTGTGTCCACTCAGATTTGTGCTATGAGCAAAATTGCCCTTCAGTTCAATGAATTAAAATTTTTTAGTGAGAAAAATGAATGGATTGAAAAATGTGGTAAAAATAAAATAAAGGATGGTTGCCACTCATCCTTAGTATAAGGAGATAAAAGATTTGAGACAAATTACTGGAGAAAAAAATCTTACTAGTGGAATTTGGAAGAAAATAGACATCAACTGGGATAAATTAGAAAAGTCAATTGATAGCAAATACAAAGCTAAAAGAAATGTGGCAACAATATCATATTTTTTTGCTGTTGTCAGCTCTGGTAAAATCTACATCAGTATTATCCAACAGAACTATAATGGGAGCCACAGTTGCAATCAATATTTAAAATTTAAAATTTTCTAATAGCCATATTTAATCAAGAGGTATATTTGTAATGTATCTCTGTTTGGACTAGTCCGATTTCTCTTGCTCAGTGCATACTCAATATATAGCCAGCAGGGAGAATATTGTATAGGGCAAGTCTAAACATTTGAAGGAAAAAAAAAAGAGAGAGATTAGAGTAAATAAAAATTCTGTAAGACTAGTTTCTATCACTGGAAAATCTTCTTAAAATTCTTTTTGCTGGCTGGACAGATTTATATTCACCTGAAAATTGAAGCATATGAAGCCATTGATTACCCAAAATATTGTACAGGTAGCTGGAGAGAAAATTCAGGTGACTATTGGATATGAATGCATTTTGTTAGACAACTGAAATATCCTTAGAGGTAAATGACAACAAATTTCTATTCGATCATTATTGGTTTAAACTTTTAGGTTTAATGATCAAGAGGGAATATTGCTAACTTTAGATACCACTGAATGAAAAAGATCATTTGGTTAAACACAGATCCCAAAGTGGCTGTAAGGTTTTGTGAGCAGAGGAAAGATGCATCTAGACAGAAAGGCAGCTGATCTATTTCAGTGGATTAAGTGGTGGTTGGACAGACCTAACTTGAAAGGGTAACAAACAGTGTTCATTCCCATAATCTGTTTCAAGTTTAATGCTTCTTAAGGATCTGGAATATTATGTGTGTAGGTAAGCTTAGACTGCCTTTTTAATGACTAGGGAGATACAACAAATTTAATGCTGCTGAAGTAGCACTCTGGTTGTCTCTGGCCCTTTCTCTGGAAGGCAGCCCGCTCAGAATGTCCAGGCTCTTGGGTCATGCAGATCCCCCAAAACCCATCAGCCCCTGTGGCTCCCCGAGTCTAGGCTGGAGTTAGGAAATGTTTGTGTGGGAATGAGCAAGATGAAAACTGAGGGGCTGAACCCCCTGGGGAGGACAAAAGTGTACAGTGGGTGGAGAAGCAGTCTGGCACCTGCCATTTTAGCTTGGGAAGCAACCCTGGGGGTGCTGGATGCCTCATGCTCTGTCTTCAGGAAGCTCCCAGTTTACTGGAGGAAGCCACTTTTAGATTTGTGAGGGTAGAAAGGCTCTCTAGCATCTCTGGAGCCTACTGACTGCCAGAGGTGTCAGAGAGGGAGAAACAAACTACTCCACCTACCCTTTTTTGCTGGATTTCAAGCCAGCAAAATTTGGATGCAAAATTATCTCCGGGGTTGACCTCTGCTGATATCTTGCCCCTTCTTATTCTCTTCTGCTGCTTCCTCCTGTGGAATCTCTTGTAGGTGCTGGCACTTTTCCCTTGTAATTATACCCAATCTACGTTTGTTTGTATGTTTTTTCTTTTTCATCTAAAACTTTGCCTTCTTTCTAACACAATCTGTCAGCTGGTATCTCTGGGCCACAATCTTCTCCTTCACTGAAAATTTCATTCTATAATTTTATGTTCCTGAAGTATACTTAGTTATTTTTTTCTAGTGTTTAATTTCAGAATCCACTGTGGCCAACATGTGTATTTAATTGTACCAGGTAAAGAGGCATGTTAAGTAAATTAGAAGGAGAAAGAACTCGAGAAGGTTTGGGTAAGATCTTTCTGGTACTTTATTATGTTTATTCCTTCATAAACATGTTCAAATTCTTGATTAAGCATAGTCTTAATTTTAAGCCCAGTGGGTTAAAAAGTAAGAATAATAAATGGGGGATATTCGGCTCCTAGGGATAGTATAAGATTCTTTCTCCTTCTGTCTATCGTTTTGTCTTAAATACAGGTCAGCTCCAGTGATTGATACATATAGAGCACTTTTTCTCTGGAACTCTATCATTCTTTTGTCTCTCTTTATGGACTCTGTTTTTCTGTCCACGTAGCCAATAAGATAATCAGATTTCAGTCTTCTCTTTACTATTTGGAAAGAAACTTTATCAGAGGGAAATTTTAGGATATAGATTTGATTGGTTCTTCTGTGTATCCCATTGCTTTCTTTCTTGTTTCTTTCTTTCTTTCTTGTTTCTTTCTTTCTTTCTTTCTTTCTTTCTTTCTTTCTTTCTTTCTTTCTTTCTTTCTTTCTTTCTTTCTTTCTTTCTTTCTTTCTTTCTTGTACCTTGAGATTATGTTTCTTACCATCGATGTGTCAGCCTAGAGAGTCTGGATTCAGGGTAATCCAGAAACCACTCAACCTATTTCTGCCAACTGTCCTCAGTGGTTGTTCAGGGTTAGTTAGCAAGATCAGGTACCATGTCTTATTCCAAAAATTGGGAGATTTTGTTTTGTAAACTTTTCTACATATCTCTTTTGCAAATTGTGGCAGACTTAAGCAAATGATCAGGGATTTTGTTTTTTGTCATGGTGGTTCCCGGTCAAGCATTATTTTTTCATACTGTGCTTTATCACCACTTATGAATCCATCCACTTGGTTGGCCAGGTGACACAGAGTGAATAAGTAAATGACCACTATTATATTTTTGCACACATTATATCATTTCATGAATATTTGGAAAAGTCAGGGTGAGTGCACCTTGTGTAATACTTTCTTTTCTTGGAGGCAAAAAATAATTAATCAATGCAGATATACCTATTAGTTGGGAATAAAGCCAGTATCATTGATTTAAGAGTTCAGCACAAGCAGATGCTGCTAGGGGTCTCTCTTGCATCAATCATTATGAAAGTTACATCTTTTAAAAAAAGCATCATATGTATTAAATCAAGTTCATTTAGTGGTGATAACACAGTCATAAAACTTATCCTGGAGTAAATAGATGGTAAGATATTGTGGATTCTGTTTTTAATGAGAATATGTCAGTTTGCTACAATAACTGTTCAAATCCCTAGATTTATCAGAAGTGAAGAGTTAGCATTAGAAACTTATACATAACAGCAGTCATTTCAACTGTAGTGTAGCACGTGAAAGAGAAAACAATTAAAATTAATTATCTGCTTTATATGAATAAGACTTTAAAATATGTTATATTTTTTTAACTCTGCTTTTCCTAATAACCCTGAGTTATTTGGGACGGGAATAAGAGCAATCTAGAGCTGGATACTTGTGCAAGTTATCAAAATGACTACTGACGGTAAAAGAAGTAATACAAATTCAAATGATTTAGACTTAATTTCTACCAATTAATACCAAAATATTCTTTGAGCTCTTTAAATCAAAATGAGTTGGGATGTATAGTGTCTTTAGAACTTCTGGGACTCTGAAGATTTTTTTCTATAAATTTATTATTTTAGAAATAAGTCGAAGACATAGCCCTTCTCCTTTTACTCAGTTTTATCTCTCTCATTGAATAAGATTCATCAAAAGATAGATTTTTACTACCTCAAATTCAATATTACAAATACTAACTCACCTCTGTATCTTTATTTCTAATGCATAGAGAAGTTAAAATACAGAAATTTAAAACTTATTTCATTTAAATTTCATTAAACTATGTATTTTTTGTTTACAATACCTTTACATTTTGACTTACAATGAGCTGAATGCTAAATGTTTTATAAATATTTTAGTTCTACTGTAGGTTGGCCACATTTTAGGTATTGATGGGTATCACAATGAACAACAGAGCCATAAATGCTCATTCTCATGGAAGTTACATTTACGATTTTGGTCAGAGGGAGAAAATAAACAGGAGATATAATTTCAGGTAGATTGTGATCAGTATTATGAAAAACTTAAAGTAAGTAGAGGACAAGGGAATTTTGTAGTATTGCCACTATAGAAAGGATGGGAGGGGAAATTTTTAGAAGAGATCTGAACGAAGATACAATTATCGGAAGAAAATGCATTTCAAGCATTGATGACAGCAACAGAAAAGTTTTGAGGTAGAAGCACTCTGTGTAGTTGAAATGCAATGAATCTGAGCAAAATCAGGAGATGAAGAATGAAAAGAGACTAGGAGATTGATTATGTAGTTCTTTGTAGAACATGGGGAAGACTGAATTTTATTTTGATGTGATGAGAAAGTATTGCAGGATTTAAGTAGACAACTGAAATAATTCAATGTGCTTTTATCATTTTCATAATATGATAGTAGCTATAACTATCAGCATACACACCAAAAAGGAGAAAAGGATATAAAGATTGTGGGACAAATAATTTTGACAAATTTTTTTTAAGTGTTTTCTTTATGGGAAAAATTATGAGCTCATTTAAAATAATAATATTCTGGAGGAGAGATTTCATGTGAAGTTTTTTAAAATTGTTAATCCTAGGACTCTTCTCTCACAGACTGTTCTGTAATTTGGGGGATGCAAAATTATCTATATTTACTGTATCTTCTTTCAAGAGCATTGACAACATATTATATATACATATAAAAATACATATTATATAAAATAATTTATATACATATTCAACCTCTTTGGGATATGTATAGGGAGTATATTACTATCCAAAATCCTAAAAGACTTTAATAACAATTATATTTTACAGATAGTTCTCATTAAATATATTTGGAAAAATGGAAATCTAAGGAAATCTTTAAAGAGATTATAGCATACTTTAGACACTATGGTGTTTTTATACACTAAGCACTTACTATATGTATAAATGCTGTGTTGTACATATATTATCTACTATGTAATATTTTTTTTAGGCACTGTTATTTCAACTTTGCATAAAGGGAATATGAGCCTCAGCTATGGTAAAATAACTGAAAATAACTGACCCAGACTGACTCAGATAGTAAACATCATGGCTAAGTATCAGATCAAATTGTGTCTGACTGAAACACGTAATCCTAAGCATGACACTCTAAAACTTGTCATAGTTATAAATATTACTATTTATTATAAATATCATATTTATATATTTATGAATATTACATGAGTAGTATTATGTGACAAATTTGACAATGTGAGTATTTAGTTTTAGTGTTTATGTATGGCAAAGACATCTGCTCCATATGGAAAAAAATGATATCACTGGGTAATTTTCTTGAAAATTTAACCTGAGCTACATAATTGAGGACCATCAAAATGGTTTGGATATGAAATCAAATAGATTGACTCTCTGTATTTTGAATTTATTTCAAAACATTAGCTTTCAACTTTTATTTGTTTCACTTAAAGAGAATATCTGTATAACCAGTGCCTTACATATGAATAAAACCATATGACACCAAGGACTTTTATTCACCCAAAAACATTGGTACATCTTTAATTACAAATTAGAATAATCAGTAATGCTAATTAAAAAATTAAACTTTGACAAAGTGCACTATTGGAGGAAACTCATAGTACTTGTTCTTTCTTCCTATAATACATAGTTATTTATTGCTAAAAAGGTGGAAGAATAACCCGAGAAGAGCAAAGATTGGACAGTATTATATTATAAGCAATACAAAACATTGTATTAAATGAGACTAGTGCAATTAATCTTTCATGTAATATCACTACACAATCTTTGACCCTTCTATATATATTTAAGCAGTAATTTTATTTTCCCATAATCAAAGATGTCTTTAAACTCTTAATGACTTAAGCACTTTATTGTTTAATGACATCCTTACATATATTTAAATGAATTATTCCACTTTGTAAAATAGGCAGAACAATTCATCTTATTCCCATTTTGAGATGTAAACAAGAATAACTTAAAATAACTCACATCTTTTAAGATATGATGAAATAAAATTTACTGAGCCTGAAATATAAAATTCTTCACCATGAATTTTCAATTTTCTTTTTGAAACAAAATTGGAAAGATTCATTCAAAAGTGGAACGATTCATTTCCACTACCCTTTGCCAAGAATTATCGGTCTTATAACATGACTTTGTTCTTTCTCCAACACTCAGCACATGCTCATGCCTTAGGTTTTTATGAATTTTCCAATATTGTTTTTTTTATTCCTGGAAAGCCATCATATTTGGCTTGGGGAATATCTTAATCATCCTTAAGGTGACTTATCATCAGGTTTACTTCAAGTAGAATTATCACTTATTCATTTATTCAGATGAAATTTGAAAAGGAGATTTATTTCCTGATTCATTTTTCTGAACTCACTGATCAAATACTTCACAAATGCTAGCCACAGTTGGAAATGAAACGTTAATAAAAAAGGAACAAATGATACCGTTACAAGGTCTTTGTGTTCATATTACACATTTTGTGCACTGTATTATGATGTGCTGTTTACCTGTCCTTCTCCCTGAAGGTGCTGAGAGGATATAGAGTTTAGAAACCAGAGTATCTTGCTCATCTTTGTATCTTCAGCAAGAAGCATACCTGTCAGGCAATAGCTACTTAATATATTATTTTAAAAAAAAATTTAAATGCATACTTATTTTTGAGATGTATGTCAGCTTTGCAAGTGACATGTATCTCAAAAATAACAAATAAGCAAACCTTAGATTTTCTAAATCCTGTACTCTCCACTGTACTGCATGAGCTCCAACAGAATTCATTAGAGATAAGTCATTCCACTGATCTCTCTGTGATACAATTTTTCTTTTATAGTTCAATGGATGAAATTCATCAATTACTTTCAAACATCCAATTTAATGTCAAGTGTAAACTAGGTACATAAGAAGTTTTCATTGTATTTAATTGCTTAGAGTACATTGTGAAAGAACCTATAAATCGGGGACAAAGTCTATGGAGGGTCAATGGTTTAATTTGTTCTGTGGTCCCAGAGAGAGGTCAGACACTCCTCTTTTAACCGGGGTGGGGGGAGACTATATCTAATACTATGGGTCAATAAGCAAAGAACATTAATTATTATTAGAAAAAATAATACCTACTCTCTCCTAAAAATTCACTCTGCAATTCTAAGAGAAATCAATGCATATGTCTTCACATTTGAATATAGCATATGATGATGAAAATGAAGAAAATGAAAATAATTTTAAAGCATTTTAGGTAAATTAGAAAGCACTGTTTCTGCTGTTACAGTCAAGTGATTACTGAATGCTAAAGAGACTGAATATTACATCTGAGCTCTATTTATGCACCTTGTGATATTGGCTCATGCTAGTTTTTGTTGTGCTAGGTAACAAAACTTTAAACTTGTCTCCAGGATGGCAGCAATATTTGTCTTTCCAGTCATCAAATTAATACAAAAATCTGTAAGAAAAATGTGTCTACTGAACAAATATTAACAACAGATAAAATTTGGAAGAAACTACTAATATTAAATATCAGTAAGAAATACAAAAGTCTTCTAATACCAGAATGGTTTGGAATTTGCTTAAAGACAAGGGAAGTCATTTCTTTCAAAAAAATCATAAGCTCTCCTACTGTAATTTACTAAAAATGTTATTTTACATAAAAACTATAATTCATGGTTTATGGATAATATTTCCTTTTTCTGGATAGTATGGCTTTTGCAAGTAGCATTTACCTACTTCACATCAAGGCCCAGGCTCTATAAAAAAGTTTCCTTGGCAATATGCATTCAGTATAAAATTTCCAACCCTTTGATCTTACCTCTCCCCTCTGCTAGACCCTAACTTTGTTATTTATTTTTTTGTTCCATATTAGATCTGAAGCATGATGTCAGGTCCTGATTGGGACAAATTCTTTCTATGATTGTGGCATTAATCTCTAGGTGCTGCTTTAGATAATTGAGGAGCCCTTTGCCACACTTACTTCCTAGCTTCTTTTTTCTTAGCAGTAACATTCATAACAATCTTCTTTAAGCCTCTCTTAGAACACAGATATATCTACTTACTTTGATTTTAATACATGTTAACTTGGTAATATAACATTTTCATTAACAGAAAAGAAGAAATATAATCCTACAATGTTCCTCACTAATGTGCTGTGAAGAAATATAAAGGGGATTATAAAGATGGTAGAGAGAAAGGAGAAGGTAGAGGGAATATAAATAAATCAGTACAGGTAAGTACAGTAAGGATAGAAATATATCATAAAGTTTACTTGTATTACACACAGTATGCAGCACAGAGTTAGGTCTTTGGTTCTTATTAACTCTTGTGGAATTGAATTTTTTGGAAATCTGACAAAAAGTTGTTTTTAAAGCTGTTTTTATCTTTTATTGATTTATTACTTTTATATATTTCCAGCATTACATCTATGTTCAAATATCCAAATTTAATACATAATATTTCTGGATTTTATGTACATTACATAATATCTCAGTAAAATATGAATAATGATAAATTATATCACAAAGTATACATTATGAATAAATTAAATAACACATGAAAATTCCTAAGAAAAGTTATTTAAAGCATTTCATATTTATCAATTATTAAAATCATTAGAGTTATTATCATGAACATAATTATTATCATTACTCTTACTTTATTATTGTTATGCTGCATTTTTTAAAAATCTAACTTGACCACCCGTATAAATAATGTTGCTTTTAGCATATTTTATATTAACTAAAGGAAAAAATTACATATATAAAACCTATTACTTTTATTTATTTTTCTTACAGTTTGGAAAAATGTTAAATTTTCTTCTATAAATTTGAGTCTACTTATTCATATAAAATCATATATATATAATTTTGATGAGCAATCTTATCTATAAGAAGCTCCCAACCAGTTAATTTTCAAGCTAAGCAGATTATTTTCTCATTTTAAATGTTTAAATGTCATTAATGGTTTCTATCAAGAAAAAATAATCCCACAGAAAAATAAAATATAATTAGGAAATGAATGTAGATATGTCAAGCACAAAACAATATCAAAAATAAAGATACTGATATAAAATGGATCTAGATATCTATATAGATATATTAATGGAAGAAGACCCAAATATCTCTTTAAAAATTTGAAAATATTAAATATTTTGGAATTCAATATTTTACCTTTACTATTAATATTTTCATTTTTAATATTTTATAAAAATTATATAGCATGAAGAAAATGTGATGTATCAGAGTTCCACACAATTCTATCATTTTATGAGTGTGCCACCATTGAACAATGGTAAGAAGACCACTCTCAAAAGCCGTACCACGTCTTCTGGTTTTAGGGTCAGTTGACTGAAACCAGGTGGCCTCTAAAGTAAGTTAAGTTGGCATGAATTAAAATTGCTTCTACCTAATGAAAAAGGTGGATTTATGAGAACTAACAGTAGAGGCACATAAGCAAAAATATTTGTGATAGAAAAGTTCTATATGGATGTAGAAAAACCAAGTTCTGTAACTTGAGATTGCCTACTACTGGTGACATTTAAAACAGTTTTGTTCCAGAGCTCATATTAAGCTGCTATTTATTATTTATAATATATTATAATATAATAATTATTTCATATTATATGTTTCAATATCATATTAATAATATATAATTATCTTCATTGCTTTGATACATTGAAATTTAATTTTTACAACAACACTGTACTGTATTTAATAAATTCTCCATTGTGTATTTGAGGAATGAAAGATTAGAAAAGCTAAGTTGTTCTTTATGTAGGGTTTTTTTTTCAGAGTATTATGGGAGTACAAATGCTTTCGTTACATAAATTGCTTTTGCACCACCCAGGTCAGAGCTACCAGAGTGCCAATCCCCCAGACAGTGCTCACTGCATCAATTAGGTGTGAATTTACCCATCCCTCCTCCCACCTCTCACCTGCCTGACACCTTATGAATGTTACTTCCCATATGTCCACGTAAGTGTTGATGGATTTGTACCAATTTAATGGTGAGTACATGTGGTGTTTGTTTTTCCATTCTTGTGATGCTGCACTTAGAAGAATGGCCTCCAGCTCTATCCAGGATAATACAATAAGTAGTTCATATTTTTTATGGCTAAGTAATACTCCATGGTATATATATAACACATTTTGTTAATCCAACTGTGTATTGAAGGCACTTGGATTGTTTCCACATCTTTGCAATTGTGAATTGTGCTGCTATAAAGATTTGAGTGCAGATGTCTTTTTTATAGAATGCCATACTCCACATCTAATAAATTATCAAAGACTATTAGCTTTTCTAGAAACTGGCCACTTCTTGCTACTCTTACCTCCATGATCTAAGCCACTACCTTTTATTAACTGAAGTTTGGGCTATTACAATAGTCCCTAATTGCCACAGGGCCTTGTCTCCTTTCCCTATCCTCACAGAGTCTGTTCTTTTTATAATAGTAGTGTAGACTGAAAATTTGTATGTTGAAACCCTAAGCCCCAATGTGATAGTATTTGAAGATGAAGCCTTCAGGAGGTAAAAAGTGTTAGATTAAGTGATGAGAGTGGGGGCCCTCATGGTGGGATTTATGCCCTTATGAAAAGAAGAAGAGGTGAAATATTTCTCCCTTTATCATGTGAGAACACAGAGAGAAGGCAGCTGTCTGCAAACCAGGAAGAGGGCACTCTCCAAGTCCCTAAAACGCTACCACCCTGATCTTAGACTTCCAGCCTCTGGAAGTGTGAAAACAAAAATGTTTGTTGTTTAAGCCACCTAGTTATGCTATGTTGTATGGCAGCCCAGACTGATTAAAATAAGTAGCCAGAGTGAATTTGTTTTTTTTTTGTGTGTGTGTGTGTTTTGTTTTTTGTTTTTTGTTTTTTGTTTTGAGACAAGAGTCTCACTCCGTTGCCTGGGCTAGAGTGCCATGGCGTCAGCCTAGCTCACAGCAACCTCAAACTCCTGGGCTCAGAAGATTCTCATGCCTCAGCCTCCCAAGTAGCTGGGACTACAGGCATGCACCACCATGCCCGGCTAATTTTTTCTATATAGTTTTTGTTGGCCAATTAATTTCTTTCCATTTTTAAGAGACAGGGTTTCACTCTTGCTCAGCCTGGTCTCGAACTCCTGAACTTGAGTTGAATCTGCCCGCCTCAGCCTCCCAGAGCGTTAGGATTACAGGTGAAGCTTTTTAAACTGTTAGTCAGATAAAAAGTTGGAGTTAAATCCAAAGTGCTTATTATGGTCCAAAGGCCCAAATGATCTGATTCTTGGTTATATCTGTAACTTCTTCATCTGTTTCCCTTGCTTGCTGTATACTAGCTTCACAGTCTCCCTTGTTATTCCTCCCACCTGTCCCACAGAATTTAAAGATTATTTCTTTCTGCCTGAAAGAGGCTCTTCTTAGATATCTGTAAAGTCTCTCTCACTTCCTTCCTGTTTCTACTAAAATGTCTCTAAAACCTATGCTATCTAGTGCTCTCAATCTATTCTTTTTGTAATCGAATCACCACCTGAAAGTGCACATGTGTGTTTAATTTTATATTCTTATTCTTTTATCAGGTCAATGAGAATAGGAACTTAATGTGTTTTATTCATTGCAGCACTCCCGGCTCTTAAACCAGTGTATGATATATTGTTATTGCTTAATGAATATTTGTTAAATAAATGAATAAAAGTTCTCTCAGCTCAGTTAGAATGTGTCAGAGCTCATATTTGATTCTGGATTTCTCTGAACCCTCCATGATACTGAATTTATCTCCCTGCTTCCCCGAAGATCTAAAAAGCTAACTAATAATTCTTTCGTGCAACTAGCCTGTGAGTGTGGTAAAAAAATTATACAAACTTTGTTAAGATTTTAGATATTTCTATTATAATATTAGGATATTTTTTAAGTTGCTCCAGCATGGTTAAAAATTCAAATATTTCTAGTATGGAAAGTCTAAATGGGATTTTACAACACAAAATATTATAAACAAAGGAAATAGTTGAAAAGAAGCAGAATGACAGTATAGGTTAAATTTTTATTTAATATTTTTAAACTATTTTAAAAAGTTGTGGCTTGATCCTTTAGATTAGTTATCTCTGATACTGAGGTTGATAGGTTTCAAACTGTTACTAAAGATTTACTCCAATAGCCGGTTAATAAAACCTCAGCTTAGTGAATTCATGAAAGTTACCCCAAAGCAACTTCCATGTCCAACTTTGAACTTCCAAATTCTCACCCATAACTGCTATAAATCAAGTTGGATCATACTGAGGATTTCTTTTCGAAACCTATGCTATTCTAAGATTAAAATTGGTGTTCATTAGTAAGGATCATTCACCCCTAAATAAATCAATGTCTTCAGTAAGTTTTTAGGTTAGACTTTAGATTTAGGTATTTATTAAACCTCTTCTTCTAAGAAAAAAGATTATATCAAAGAATATACTCATCATTAGTTGAATCTAAAATACCGAGAGAACAATTGTCAATGGTGAATTATTTTAAATTAATATAGTATTAATATACTCTTTTATGCAGGTCTAGACATTAGTGAATTTTTGAAAATTATTCATCTACCATTTTCCCTCTAATTAGAGAAATTGGTAAAATGTTACAAAGTGGCCGACTTGCTGCGATAGAAAGAATATATGACAGTCACAAGACTGACTTTACTCTGTGGCATTAGTCTAGTATACAATTCTTTTACATTCTGATAAAATTTAATTTTTTATGCACTGACACTGATGGATGGTTGTTATTTTTAGACCCAGTGCCATAACAAGTGCATTGGAAGTTCCCTGCCTAACATGGGCGGTTACAGCTTTGATTGATATTACTACTGACATAGGTCAGGCAGAGCAGTAGCCTGGGTCATACTGTCCTGGCAGCTGGTCTCTCTCTTGCCCTTGTGCCTTAAAGAAATATGAACCTATTTAGCCCATACAGCATTGTGGTGGTAATAATTTCTAATGGAGTGTGGTTACAAGATGTTGCAGAAATATATGTATCATTCCAACACGGTAATATATCTTCTTTACATAGAGCAAACAATGCCCTATTTAACAAGAATGGCCACATTCATCTTGATCTGCCTGGGTTTTAAACTTTACATGGTTGCTGTACTGATTTTTTTTTTTTAACAAAAGGCAGTAGAATGCTTAAACATGTTGGAACACAGACAAGCAAAGGATTTCTCTTTCTATAAGGCTGGAATGGGATAGCTCTTTTTCCTTTTTTTCAGATGTGTGTTCAGTCATTCAAACAATAAACACTTTCGTTATGTTTTGTTTTGTCTGGATTTTTAAAGACAGTTGAATAATAATGATACCTGTAATTAGGAGGAAAAAGTGCAATAAAAGCAGTTAAAATGCAATCTTCAAAATTTAACTTACATGTATTACAATTGTTTTTTCTTCTTCAGACTAAAAAGGAGGCAACAAGGCAGATGGTAAATGTACGCTAATCCTGTGGCAGAGCAGGACGGCTGCATACGCAATACCCATTCTCTTCCTCTTCCTTAGTAACAGCATACCAATTTTATTCCATGTAGCAGCGCATCAGCTAGGAAAGAACAACCTATATTTTGCAACTTTCCTTGCCATTAGGAGTGAATAAAATGTAAATAGAAACCACTGGTTAAACTTCTGAGAACATATTTTAAATGGGCCCCTAAATTAGCTAGTGAGTCTCTTATTTCCCTTATTATCTACCTATTTCCAGCTTCTTGACCTAGAAATAATGTTTGGGTCTTTATTAAGCATCTTGTGACAGTGAGATAACCTCAGCTAGAAACGTCATCAAATAGGAATGGCTGAGCAGAAGGAAGGAGCTGCCTTAGATTGACTTCCTCTGGATTTTTTTTTTACATATATAAGACAGAAAAACGATAAAAACCTGTGTAAGACTCTTCTTTTAACAACCATCTTACTAGAAGAAGAATTTCATTCCTACAGGAGATAACTCCAGACTCTGTGAGTAGGAAGTTTTTCTTTTTATATCTACTCTTGAGAAATTGTGACATTGCCCAGTTAGTGTTAGATTTTTCCGGGGACTTGTTCATACCCATCATGACTAGAGAGATCACGTTGCCTGGCAGATGAGTGGCCTCCACAGGTTCTGTTACAGCTAGCAATCACTCCTTATCTTCCTCTTGTAGATAGCTGTCTATTAGCAATCAATACATTCGTTCAGTAATTACTTGCCCTTCATTGAATTTAGATGGCATGATGGAATTCTACTGAGGCCAATGTTATAAAATAATTCAACATATTTCTTCTGCAAATGAAAATTATGTATTAAATGGAAATTTTTGCTGTGAATTAAAATACCTGCTTTTGTTTTGAAGTAGAGACTAGTAGCAGGGCCAAAGTTCACATATTAGGAGGAATAGTTTGACAAAGCAAACTGGAGTGTTTGGCTCCAACTCAATTATCCTGCTTTTTGAATACAAGATACTATTTGTATTATCTATATTAATTAGTAATCACTAAAGGGAAGAATTATATACATTGTACTGCTTCTGTGATTAGATGTGTGTTTTCAAAATGATTATCACCTACTCTACAAAATACTTTTTACATATTTGGAAATAGAAATCTTATATTAGGAAATATGTAGATCTAAAAGTTTTTGAGCATGCCAGGCAAAGTGACAGTGGCAGCAGTTTATGAATATCCATAAGTCATCCCACAAAATATAGCATAAAAATAAACAAAACAACAAAAATTATTGCAGCCAACTGATGCAATAAAACCAAGTGTTAAAGTAACCCAATCAGCCCCAAAATACATGCAAATGGGACCAAATCACTAACAGCAACAATATTGAACAAATATAGTAAAAAGATATCCAATAGCCTAATCATAAAATTAATTTAAAATGTCCAAAATCTTATGAGGACTTTTGAAAACACTTCCAAAAGACACTAAAGTAGCTTAAACAAATGAGAATGTGTATCAAATCCTGGAATAAAAATTGAACACCATGCAGATGCCAATCTTTCCCAAGGTAGCTTAATGCAAAACCAATAAAAGTGCCACTAAGTTTTTATTTTATTCATTTGTCTGATTCTTTTGCTTGATTGAGTTGGTCAAGTTCACTCTAAAAGTCAATTTGGAAAAGTCACAAAAAGGTTAAAAAGGAACAGCAAATATGTGAGACTATTCTTATCAGATATTCAAAATATTACAAAAACTCATAATTAAAATAATTATAATGTTGATGCATAAACAACAGAACCAACAGAACAAATAATATAATATACAAACCAAGATATACATGGAAATATAATATGCAATGAAATTAGATTTTATAATTTTGGGGAAAAACTATCCTATTAAAATCTTTATTAAAATCACCTTATTAAACATAAACTTTAAAGCAAAAATATATAATTGGACTCATTTCTCACAATCTACAAAAGAGTAATTTCAAATTGATGAGAAATGTAAATCTAAATATCTCAAACATTCAAGTAATAATGCATAGATATATTTATAACTCAGGAGTGGAGTAAATTTTTTCTACTGATGATCAAAATCCAGATCCAACAACAAAAACATGGATAAATTTGACTCTAATGTAGGCAAACTTTTGGGGAGCTAAAAATGGCATGAGAAAATTTTATTTGCAATTGATACTAGTGACCAAAAGTAAATATCCTTAATATATAAAGAGCTTCTAAAAGTGGAGAAGAAAAAGCTTGAAAGCCTACTATAAAAGGAAGCAAGAATATGAAGAGAATCCATAAGATAAAAATGCAAGTTATCTTAACCTTAAAAAGAATTAAAAAGTAATGAAAATTATATACTGCGACAGCATCTTACATTTTAAAAATGGACAGATCCAAAATTTGAGCACAGACTTACCTGTTGAAATTGTAGAAAAACAAGTTGTTTTATACATTGCCAGAGGGATTATAAAATAGTTAAGCCAGGAGGGGAGTTTAATAATATCTATAAAATAACACATGCATGTATATTTTGATTTAGCAATTGCATTTCTAAGAATCTATGCCACAGATACACTAAAAAAAATCCAAAATAACAAATATGCAATTTATAAGGGCCAAGGAATAGAAAGAAAAACTAATAAGAAATTAAGCATACCATAGAATTTATACAATGTCATATTATACAGATCAAAAAAAGGAAGGATATCTCTAAATATGTCTATGAAAGTATTTTAGATTATATTGTTCAGGAAAATTACAGGAAGAAAGCATTCATACTAGGTTTCCATTTATTTAACAAAAGGAGGGATTATATCATAATGTATAGTTAGTTTCAAGTTTTATTTTGTCTCTGAACGGCAATGATTTTATTTAAAAATGTATCTTCTGGTTTAAAATTATGTAAATTATTAATGCAGGTTTATAAAGTCACATCTATAAAACAAGATCTATTTAGAGAAGTGTTATGTTTCATCTTCTCCCTAGTCCCCCTTTCTCTTCTCTTTCTAAGCTTAATGATAATTTTAATGTTTAATGTTTCTGTGATTTACCCTTTCATTGAATTTAAATACAAGAAAATATGTAAATGTATATATGTATATGTGAGTATGTATCTTTGCACATATATTGCATTTGATTTGTAACAATAGAGAAAAGAATTATTAAAAATTACTTTATGATCAGGACAGAGCAAGATGGCCAAAGAGAAAACATCCAGCCATCATCCCTCCACACAAACACTAAACTGAACAACTATCATGCAAGGAAACACTTTCAGAATAACCAAAAATCAGGCGATCACAGTACCTGGTTTTAACATTATATCAAAAAATGAAAAACTAAAGAGGGCAGAAAAGAGTCTTGCAATGCAGACATTACCCAGCCCCCATCCTCCAGGAGTACCTGCCCAGCACACCAAATGCAGAATTTGTGCACCTGGAGGAGGGAGAGTGAAGTGATTGTGTGACTTTGCGTTGATATTCAGCCCCACCCTGTCACAGGAAAACACAGCATAGGGAATAATACTGCTGGTTTCCACAGAAGGAACTTTTAGATCAGCCCAGCCAGAAGGAAATCCTCTGCCCCAAAACCCATGTATTTTATTGCTGTAACTGTGGTCTTTAAATCACTTATATTTTGAGTAGGATGACTGAAAGACAAACCCATCAAAAATAACTACAATAACTTTTGAGAAAAGGATAGTATAAAAACGTACAAATGGAAATGACAAAAAGTAAAAAAGCAGACCAGGGATGGCGCTAACGCATAGATTTTCTTTTAGATTTCTCTTTGCTTGCTTGATTGTTTGTAAGCATGTTTGTGATATGTTTAAAATAATTGATTATAAAACATTTTATTGCAAGCCTCAAAGTATTAATAACCTTAAATCAAAAAACCTAAACCAGATACACAAAAAATAAAGACCAAGAAATTAAAACACACTACTACAGAAAATCAACTTCAATGAAAGAAAACAGAAAATTTTTAAGCCATTATTTATTCATATAAACTTATACCCATTTCTCTTTCTCAGTTCCTTCTGTGACTTCCTTAATGCATTATTGGGTCTCTTAATGATATCCCATAAATCCTATACACGTTTTACACTTTTTTTTAATTCTTTGACTTTTTCCTTCTTTCTCAATAATTTCAAATGACCTGTACTTGAGTCCATAGATTCTTCACTTTGATAGAGTCTGCTGTTGAAATTTACAGTTTCATTTTTTTATTTCATTAATTGAATTTTTCAACTCCAGAATTTCTGCTTTGTTTTAATGATTTCTATCTCCTCGTTGAGCTTCTTGTTTTATTCATGTATCATTTTCATGATGTGTTGGGTTTTCTATTTGTGTTCTCTTGCAGCTCACTGGGCTTTTCTAAATTTATTAGAATTATTTATTAGAATTATTTGTCTAAATTATTAGTATTATTTATTAGAATTATTTTCTAAATTTATTAGAATTTATAGATCCCATAGAGTATCAGTTATCACAAATTTATTGTGTTCTTTTGCTGGTATTATGTTTCCTTATTTTTTATGTTATTTGTAGATTTGGATTAAAGTCTGCATAGGTGACAAAGCAGGTAATTTTTCCATACTTTACAGACTGGATTTGATGAGAAAAGACCTTCCCTATGGATGAGTGTAAGGGTGCTAGCTACTTTAAGTATTGCTGCTCCATCTCTAGGGGAGGGAAACAGAGCCACTTCCTGAACTCTGATGGAGCAGTGGTGGTGTAGCAATGTAGATTCCATGAGGCTCTGTCAGCTGAGGTCAGTATTGATGAATACTTTGGGATCCTTGGTGCCTTGGTGGTATCTTCTTGCTCTCTTTTTCCCTCCCAGGATAAATTGAAGTGAAGGAATCCCTTTTATCACCAGCCTGTGGGTGCAAAGAATGGCAATAGCACCAGTGTTCAAGATATAGGCATGCATGGAGTAGCTTCAGCTGAGGTTTGAAGCTTGGGGCCAAGCAGGGGTAGGTGTGGGCTGAGGTTGTAGCTCTGGCCCCGGCAGCCGGCTGCAGGAATTCCAGGAAGTTCCATCTTCTGTGGTCAGTAGTGGCAAAATCTGCTACAATTCTCAGTGGTAAAAGCTGTTAATGTCCACAATCAGTGGTGGCAGTGCTTTTGAAATTTTCTTGCTCTCTATTTTTCCCACAGGGGGAGAACACAGTTGAAGGGGTTTCTCTTGGTGCCAAGCTGTGCCAGACTGGGTGATGGCATGGCACAGATAAAGTGCTTCCCATGCTTTATATGAAACCATTTTCACATTTTGTGCTTCACTGGGTTGCTGCAGCTTCTTCATTTTACACTGGAGCTGTCTCAGAGCTATGTTTATTGGTAGGTAGTTTTCTTGTTCATTGTTTATGTGAGGAGATGAATGAGGGGGACCTCTTATTCCTCCACCTTGCTGATGTCACTCTTCCTCTGGGAGCTTTGAAAAAATATTACTGCCCAGGCCCTAAGAGTGAGAAACTCTGATTTTGATTTTAAGTATTAGCATGGGTACTGTATTTTTTCAAAGATTTATGTATGCATATAATTTGAGGCAAAGTCTGAGAATTATGGTGATAAAAGAAAATGTTCGCAAAAATGAAAGCAAAGCAATGTCTTATTATTCTGAGAGAATTTATAGGAAACTATAATTAAAGCTAAAGCAAGACAGTAGGGAAGGAAAAAATAAGTATTAGAGCCCTGGTTCCCCAAATTTGATGTGTATATTAATCACCTGGGATATTTATTTAAAATGCAGATTTTTTAAGTCTAGTATTTTAAGCCAAATTTGTATATATGGTATAGCATGCATTTTTATAAGATTCCCAGGTGATTCTGAATAAGAAAGCTTAAAGTTTATACTTCAAAGGAAAAGAATATTCACAGGATACTTCGAATTTTGTGGGTTATGTTTTGGGGATCAAAAAACCAAAATTAAATTATCTTCATGCAACAAAATTCTCTGCTATGATCTGAATGTTTATGTTCCTCTAAAATTCATATTTTAAAACTATTGAAGTGTTTAATGGTATTAGAAGGTGGGGGCTTTTGGAGGTATTAATAATTAGGTCATGAGGGTGGAGACCTCATAAATGGGAATAATGCTTATATAAGGGGTTGAAGAGACAGGAGATATTCCCTTCTACCATGTAAGGATACAGTGAGAAGATACCATCTATGAATCAAAAAGTGGGTCTTTACCAGACACCAAATCTACTGGTGCTTTGATCATAAATTTTCCAGCCTCTAATATTCCAAGAAATAAATTTCTGTTGTTTGTAAGCTACCCCATCAAAGTTGTTATAACAGCCAAAATGGAGTAAAACAGTCTATTTGCATAATATAAATATATGATATAAAATCAAGATTATCAAGATGTACAAGAAAATCTCTCATACACACTTTCTCTGCTGAACACACAGACATAGTCATAAATTCATAAATATGTATAAGAGTACTCTTATATATAAAGAACAAAACATGTAAGTGATTGACTAGGTTGATGACATTGCTGTTTTGTTAAAGTTACCACATTGATTGGTTTTTGAAAAATATATTTTCTTTACTCCATAAGATTTGTCTAATAGTAAGCTATTATTTATTCTAATCAGGACATTAGAAAGATTGAATCTATATGTTCATAAATTTGGACAAAATATTTTCTTCCTAGAAATATCAGTAATGTCAAGACATATTTTTGTAGCATTAATTCTTCTATGGTATGTAGTATTGTAGTATTGCAAAATAAAAATAATATCAATTTAAGGACCTTACTTTTAAGATTATGTTTAATGAAACTACACATTCTATATTTGAAAATGTTTATATATAAGGAATCTATGAAATTTCTAACCTCTGATGTGCCTTATATAAATTGTCTTCAGTTATTCATCTCTAGATTGTCTTAGCCAACCGTGTAACTTCCTTGTTCTTCAGATGCAATAGTTGCTAATTTTTGCCCCCACTTTTCCTGTATAGGAAAGAATCTGATAAAATTTCCTTGAGAACATATATACTTGAACATATATACTTGTCATTTCAACTAGAAATGACATCCTTCTTTGCAAAATGCTTAATCTACCATGTGAGCAAAATAAATCAAGTATGAAGTAGAGAGGATCCAGGAAAAAGAGTGAAGAATTATGCTTTATTAAAAGCAAAATAACGTGTTCTATACAGTCTGCCTTCTAAGCAAGATCAACAGTAGCACACTAAGTCTACCCATTTACGTGTGAGTTACAAATAATGAAACTTTGATAGAAAAGTACATGTGCAAAGTCATTGGAGATCAAGACTATTTATTATTGAATACCTTAGACTCATAGTTCCATGAAAACTTTGTTAAATATCATATTCTTGTTTTCTATAAAATTTAATTTAAATAGATTTGTCTAGCTAATGTTAGATCACCTTTTTAATATTTTGACTTTGGATAAAATATTTGCATATACAAAAAAATTGGGGGCCAGAGGTGGGTAATAAAAGGAGGGAGCTAAATGGGTTTAAAATATTTAAAACATCATTAAAGGAAAGAGAATAAAGAAAGAGTGGTAGATAATACATAAATAACAAGAAATTTAAAAAAAAGCCCTTTGGACAAAGTTCAAATTGAACAAAGATACATTTAAGCCTCTGAATCTGACATACATCTCTAAAATCTGTCATTCTATCAAACAGAAATAGGTTCCACCATCAATTATACTTCTTGAAACACAAGAGAGCTTTTTAGAATGAAGAAAATATCAAAACCCACTCTTTCCTGTATTCTAATTTAAGGATAAACAAACTATGTGGACCATAGACTAAATCTAGTGCACTATTGGTTTTATATTTTTTAAATGATTGGAAAAAGTCAAAAGAACATTAACAATTCATAGTATGTGAAAAGTATGTAAAATTCAAATTTCAGTGTCCATAAAAATGTTTTATTGGAATATGACCATGATAATTTGTTTATGTATTTTCTGTGGCTTCTTTAGCATGACAACAGCAGAGCTGAATATTTGCAACAGAGATCAGATGGCCCATAAAACAAAAGTCCATAAACTGGTCTTTTACCAAACAAGTTTGACAACCCCTGTTCTAATTGCATAAGCATTTCTGAGAGTTTAAGCCGCCTAAGTACCTTGTGAGGAAGCCAAAACTTGAACTCTTAAATATGGCAAATTCCATATTCTATAGGCACATTTCTCATTTCTACATTGATTCACATTAATTTCTTCATTTGTGTATATATATATATATATATATATATATATATATATGTCTTCTCTTCTCTATTTACCATAATAAAATCAGTGAAGGTAAGTTCCATATCTTATATATATATTCTGCTTACCTTTTTCTTCAATATTTGTACAACCTTTATGGTTTATAGATCCTCAAATAGTTCAAACAGATATATAAATAGAATATTTGATCATAAAGAAGATATGGAAAGAATGAACTTATCTTCTTTCTACTCATAATTTTATAATTAATTTTGGAGCCAGTGTTTTCATGAAATGAGGTCGAATAAGTGATGAATAAAATGGAAAAAATATCTTAATACATTTAATTCTTGGATCATGTGTTTTATTTTATTTTTCAATTATTTTCCCCAAATGCAAATTGCTTCTTGTGTTTTGCTATCTCCCAATATTTATTACTAGAGTTGTGGTGACTTTGTTATCAAAGTAATTGAAAAGTATGCATAAGAGGAATAAATTGTTAACATATGAATACAAAGACTTCCCCTGCATTCCCTTCTATTCTCAAGTTAAAGAGGCATAAAGAGGTTAGGACAGTTCAACACCATATTGATTCTCTAGAATAAATCTGTGAGTTATGAAGAAAAATACCTTTCCTAGGCTGTGTGTACCTCAGGGCATATTGCTGAGTCCATCATTGATCTGGTGGGTTGAGTGTGGCCAGTGTGTCAAAACTAAATTTTTCAGGCCATTTTCATCCTTACAATGGATAGCATTGAGGGCAAAGAATGTTGTTTTTTTTCTTATATAATATTGGAAATGAAGGTATGAGAACATTACCAGTGCATGCGATGGGCACGCTGAAAGGATGATTATTTGGAAAAAGTTTCCTTTACAGTTTTTGACAAATGGTAATTGAAGGAATTGTATTATTTTTTAAAGTTTTTATTTTCCCATAGACCTAAGCTTGGAATACAGCAAGTAATAGAAGCCAGACAATTATGGTTTTATCAGCATGAAAATCTCGGTGCTTGTGGTGGCATTTTTACCTAGTTTATAGCACTTAGCTACACGTGGGAGCATCTTCACCTTAGCTTTCTGAATCTTGTAGTTATGTTATGAAGAAGTAAAATGGGATGTGGTGCAAGCTGATATGTTTCTTGAAATAACACCAGAAAGAGGGATATTATAAAGATCATACTGAATTTGGAATTACTTTTTACCCCTCCAGAGACTATCCAGTTTGAGACTGTGTGTTCCAGAGGGAAAAACAGAATTATATGGCAAAATTCAAACCAACTAAATAGAAGTGGAAAAAAATGCCCTAATTAACTTACTAGATTTCTTTTTTCTTTAATCTAACCTTCAAGACACTGGGTTTGGCACGAAACTGGAGGTCATTCTGGGAAGGAAGAGGTGTTGAGTGACAGGGATTTCTTTCAAAACTCTAGCACTTTTCTATCAATGAAGGTCTGATAAATAATCTGCTAAATCATGAACATGTGATTATGGTTCTTGGGCATGATTTAGAATGAAAAGAACAAAATTACAGAAATGATTGTTTAATGGATGTAAGAAACATATATGTATTGTAATGAATGTACATGATTAAGAAGATAAGATAGCCGAGAGCTAAGGATATGCCTTAGCAAGACATATGAGAACTTAGGAAGTGCTACACTGAGAAAGTACATGAATTTAAAGTTTCCAAAGAGTTATGATTATATGTGGAGTGGCTCTACTCTTCTTTAAAAGGGTATTGACACAACAATTTACCATAATAAGGCACTACTGACTTTCTACTCTGACTTGCAAGCCTGGTGGGTAAGATTAAAAATTACAATGCATGTGCACACACATGCACACAAACAAAACTCTACTTCCACAGTCTAACAAAAAAAATAAATAACTCAAAGTAACTCAAATGTTTTAGAGTTACATTTTGACTTACTAGCTATGCTTATATATGACACACCAATGTCAAAAAGCTTTGAGAGACCCAGCTCCATGAGAATTATATTTATTTCCTCCCCTACATATCTAGAGAATTAATTTTGATTCAAATTCCTTACATACTCTTTAAAAAAACAATTTTAATAGTCTCTGAAATTCGAAAAACTCTAATTCTAAACTGCATAGATATGCGTTCATAAAAACATAGTATTATAATTCCATCCTTTGAATATTGTTATTTTGGGGGAGGGGTAACATTAAAGGTCATCAGTGCCTACAGACCAAATAATGTAATTTTATGAGGTGTTTAATGACTACATCTTTGTTTTTTAATAGCGCCATGAATTTTCAGTGACCCTGATGTACTCTTGTTATTGACAAACAAAATCTCAATCTCCATGTAGCTGGTCAAAAAGACATAATTATAAATCATAAAAAAAAAAAAAAATCTAAGCACTTGGAAATCAGTGAAATCAGTTGATTCCTATGCCTTTCAAATCTCCAATCTTGAAACAAAATCAGAAAGTTGGAAGAATGAGCTTAAATTCTTAAATGAAAGGACTCAAACTATATAATCTGAACTACAGATCTCTAAAGCTCTCTCAGGAGTTTTAATTAAGGATAATGCTGTTCTCCTCAGGGAAGAGAGAGAGAGACTTTAAAACTTCACGGGTAAAAAAAAGAGCAATAGATCTTAAATCCATGTGAGAACTCAGAGAGAAATACTACATACTAATCCTGTTGCTATAATTGAAGCTATTTTGAAGATTTAATTCTCACTCCTCCCTTTTTGCTAAAGGCTAATGCTTTTGCATGCCAATGATAAGGTTCAATACCCACACAAGCTCAGAGATGTCTTCCTTGGGGCTTTAGGAAGCAGTGCTGTGGATAAAGATAGACTTGCCTTTATTATTAGGGAAGGAATTAAGTATGTAATATAAAGTGCTTTTTCCTTTTAATTATCCCCTTGCTTTTTATTCAAAGGTTTCTGAGCTTTCTCCCAAAGAGGTACTATTTTACCTTAGACAAACCTTTCCATCCTTCATAAACTGTGATTCATTCACTATACCACTGAATAAAGAAAACAATAAATATTCTCCCTAGATAATACAGTGGATATGGTAGAAAAGACCAACATACATGCAAAATTGGCCCAGAGCTATGTTGACGTGGTATTGATTGATACTTTTTTAAATCGGAATCATTTAAGCTAGAGGGTACCACAGTTTAAGAATCACAATTTCTAATTTCTCCTTAACATATCACATCTGCTCATGTTAGGTCTGCATTTTTGCATGAAAGGAATTGCTCCTAAATTTGGGTGGCCTATGGTGTCTCCAGTTTGTCATGTATGCCACCCTTCATAACAATCCAAATATCTTTCACTGGTTCTGTAGGCTGTTGAGCTTCCCACATCTGCAGTGAATTTAGCATTTACAAATGTGATATTCACAGTTTTCACTATCTTTAAGCAAATCCCAAGTTCCAGGTTATAAAATAATATATTGCTTTACTGAGGACCAGATTAACTTCATATCTGTTGTATAATAGTTTACAGTAGTATATCACTGAGTTAAAGAGTGGACATAGACAATATTCAAAGATGAGTTGGCTGTAAGTGTGTGGCTTTATTTCTAGGTTTCTATTCTATTCCATTGTCTATGTCTCTATTTTTATATCAATGCAATGCTGTTTTGTTACCATAGCCTTCTAGAATAGTTTGAAGTCCAGTAATGTGATCCCTCCAGATTTGTTCTTTTGCTTAATATTCTTTTGGCTATTTGGTTCTTTTTTTGGTTCCATCTGAATTTTAGAATCGTTTTTTCTCATTTGGTGAAAAATGACATTGGTATTTTGACAGGATTTGCATTGAATCTGTAGATTGCTTTTGACATGCTGGTTCTTCCAATCCATGGAATTGGGTATTTTTCTATTTGTTTCTGTAATCTACAATTTCTCTTTAAAATAATTTTAATTATTATAGATACATAATAGTTGCATATCTTATAGGGTACATATGATGTTTGATACAAGCATACAATGTGATTTTATCAAATCAGAGTAGCTAGGGTATCCATTACCTCAAGTATTTATAATTTCTTTGTGCTAGGAACATTCCAATTCTGCTCTTCTAGTTATTTTAAATTAAACCCTACCTTATTGTTGATTAGAGTCACTTTGTTGTGCTATCAAATATCATTCATTCCATCTACCTATCTAACTATATTTTGCACCTGTTAATCATCCCCACTTTCTCCCTGTCTCCCTGCTACCCATCTCAGCCTCTGGTAACTATCATTCCACTGTCTGTCTCCATGATAACAATTGTTTTTAATGTCTAACTCCCACACATGAGTGAGAACATGCAAGATTTGTTTGTCTGTGCTTGGCTTATTTCACTTAACATAACAGTCTCAAGTTCCATCCATGTTATTGCAAGTGGCAATAACATTTCATTATTTATTCATTCATTGATGGGTGCTTAGGTTGATTCCAAATTTTGGCTGTTGTGACAGTGCTGCAACAAATGTGGAAATGCAGGTATCTTTTCACTATAAAGAATTCTACTCCTTTGGCTAAATATCCAGCAGTGGAATTGCAGGATCATATGTCAGTGTTTTTTTTTTTTTGAAGAACCTACATAACATTCTCCCTAGTGATTGCACTAACTTACATTCTACCAACAATGTACAAGGGTTCCTTCCTCTTTCTCCACATCCTCTCCAGTGTTCATTATTGCCTCTCTTTTTGATGAAAGCTATTAATATTTTAACTGAGGTGAGATAATGTCTCATTGTAGTTTTTATTTGCATTTCTCTGGTGTCTAATGATGTTGAAATATTTTCATATACTTGTTGGTCATTTTTATGTCCTTTTAAAAGAAACGTCTATTTATATCCTTTGCTCATTTTTAATCAGATTATTTGTATGTTCCTATCAAGTTGTTGGAGCTCCTTATATATTCTAGTTTTTATCCCTTGTCGGATGTAGTTTAAAAATATTTTCTCCTACTCTGTGGGTTGTATCTTCACTTTGTTGATTGTTTTATTTGATATTCAAAGGCTTTTTAGCTTCATGTCATCTCATTGTCCAATTTTGCTTTGGTTGCAATGCTTTGAGCGTATTACTGCAGGCATCCTTCCTCAGACCAATGTCCTAAAGCATTTCCTCAATGTTTTCTTTTAGTAGTTTCATAGATTCAGGTCTTAGATTTAAGTCTTTCATACATTTTTATTTCAATTTTTGTATATAGAAAGAGATAAAAGTCTAATTTCATTCTTTTGCATATGGATACCCAGTTTTCCCAGCACCATTTATTAGAGAGATTGTTCTTCTCTACCATATCTTCTTGGGACCTTTATTGAAGAGAAGTACACTATTGGTGTGTGAATTTATTTCAGGATTCTTTATTCTGTTGCATTTGTCTGTGTGTCTGTTTTTATGCCAGTACCATATTTCGGTTACTATAGCTTTTGTAGTATAATTTGAAGTCAGGTAATGTGACTCCTCAGGTTTTGTCGTTTTTGTTCAGGATGGCTTTAGATATTCTGAGTCTTTTGTGGTTCCATATAAATTCTAGGATTACCTTTTCATTTCTGTTAAGAATATCATTAGTATTTTGGTGGGGATTGCATTGAATCTGTAGATTGCTTTGGGTAGTATGGACATTTTACCAATATTGATTCTTCCAATCTATGAGCATTGAATTTCTTTCCATGTTTTGTGTGTCCTTTTCAATTTCTTTCATCAGTGTTTCATAGTTTTTATTATAAAGATTTTTCAGTTATTTGGATAAGTTTATTGCCAGACATTTTATTTAATTTGTAGCTATTGTAAATGGGATTACTTTGTTGATTTCTTTTTCAGGTTGTTTCGTGTTGGCATATAGAAATGCTACTGATTTTTGCATATTGATTTTGTGTCCTGTAACTTTACTGAATTTATTAGTTGTACTATTTATTTTGTGTATGGAATCTTTAGGTTTCTTTTTATATAGTATCATCTGCAAACAAGGACAATTTGACTCTTCCTTTCCAATTTGTATGCCATTTATTTCTTTCTGTTGTCTAATTTCTGTAGCTAGAACTTCAAGTACTATGTTGAATAACAGCTGTGAGAGTGGGCATCCTTGTCTTGTTCCAGATCTTAGAGGAAAGGATTTTAATTTTTTCCCATTCAGTATGATACTAGTTGTTGGTCTGTCTGTCACATGTGGCATTTTTCCTGTTGAGGTATGTTCCTTTTATACTCAGTTTTTTCAGAGTTTTTATCATCAAAGATGTTGAATTTTATTGAATGCTTTTTCAGTATCAATTGAAATGAACATATGGTCATAATGACTTCATCCTTGTTATTACTTTTCCTGGAAAGCCAGTAACCTGAGTAATTACCCAGTTCAATCTCTTGTTTACATTGAAATCTTTTTTTTGTAATGCAAAATATTTACAAATTGCTTTCTTTAATGCAGTATCTGAAATAGCTCATTTTTTCACCTCCTTCACCCATTCATATATTTATATTATTTATACTTTCTTCTTTTTATAACCCTTAATACTTCTCAATATTTAATATCTTAATATAATTATTCGTTCATTATTTATGTTTCCAGTTTTGTCCTATTAAATTCTGTTTTATTTACTTACATGAATTTAGCATTTTGTATGAGTTAGTAAGTGAACAAAAAGAATTAATTAATTATGCTGAGTTTATTGAGCATAATAATTAACCTTTAAGTTTTAGTTTAAATGTGAATAATAATATTCCATGTTTAGAACTATTTTAGGATTTAATGAAATAATGTGTGCAAAATACCTGACATGTGCTCTGCGTGACTATCTTAGAAGACACGGATCCATAGCCAACTCTTTCTCCATAGTAATTATAGAGGTTCTGAATTTTATCACAACTTCAATGACATAATCACATAAAAGAACTAATTATTTTACTTTACCTTGAAAACGGCTATACTTAAATTCCAAGAAATAATAGAAAAAAAGAGAGAGAGAAGGAAAGTAAGAAGCAAAGCATTGAAGACTTAACCATAATATACTTCAATATTTTAAAAATGGATATTGTTAGTCATTTCTTGAATTGCCTCGCATAATGTCATGAAAGCCCCTGGAGTAATTGGATTACTTGTCCCACGGTACTTGCTAAAGGAAAGAATTATTTAGGCCTGCTGATTTATCCATAGAAATAATCTGCAGAAAGAAGACTAGAGTGCTGAACCAATTTTATGCTGTCAGTATCTAACAGAGTATTGCCCAAAGGAAAGCGTAAAATGGAGGATCTGGAAATTCTACAAGTTTTCTTGCTTTTTATAAAAATAATAGCAACAGTGCTCTGTGCTTCTGCATTTTCTTTCCAAGAACAAAAATTTGAAAAATTATATTAAAACCCTCAATTTAAAATAAAAAGTACCAAATTGGTGAGTATGGAATTCATGCATAAAAGAAGTATCTGAATTATCCAGTCTTTTATTCAGAAGAGAATCAGGTACCGAGTGCCTAAAGTTTTCGTTAGTATGCTTTCCCAGGGTACTAGTGAAGAAGAAAGCGAACAGATCTTATGCCTTCATGGAAATTACAGCGTTATGGTAGATGTAGGAATTAAACAAACTAGCAAAAAACATAAAAAATGAATATATGTTTAAAGGTATTATAGGCTAGGAAGAAATGATAGCAACATTTAGCTTCCCAGTAGAGGAAAATGGAAGGAATGCAGGAGAATTTAATTTAGATCAGAATTAAGGCAGGTTACGTTGAGTGAATGACTTTGGCAAAGTCCTGCAATTTAGTTAGAGGCAGCTAGGAAACCTGAGGGCATTATTGTTTAGAACTCATAACAAAAACAAATGATATGTCCACATTACTGTGAGCAGAGGGAACCGAGTCTGTTTGAAGAAGGAAGTGTGGTGCATCTGGGAAACAGACCTGAGGAAGGCATTTTTGTTTGTTTTTTGTTTTTTAAGATGGGACTGGAGGAATAGGTAAAGAACAGAACTTTCAAGAGCTTTCAGGTTTCTTTTTTTTAAATGCAATTTAAAGCTCTTTTAAAAATAAATGATGGCAGCTTTTTAAAATAGTTTTATGTAGGTAGGGAACTACCTTAATCAGTTTTGTATTTTAAAGAATATAAATGCTTTTCTTTAGAAGGCTACTGCTTAATTACAAGTAAAAGGTGAGTTGGCTTGGACCAAGATGCTAGCATTGTAGGAATGGATAGAAGTGAATAAACTGCAGGCTTATTTTATGTTTAATTGGCACAATGTAAGGGGAGAGGAAAGTAAATCAAAAAACAACAATTACAAGTATTTACTAAGAAATACATAGCACGGAGGCTCTTGTGAAGCCTGTGAGACAGCTCTACTCTATAAACATGATCTAACCCTTTCATTTGGATCAAGAACCAACATTTTACAACTTTCTTACAGATCAATTAATGATAGTAATAATATCTAACTTTATTGATTATTGAGATGCTATACTCTGTATTACATATGCTTCTTACTATTATCTCATTTGATCTTTAAAAGAATTATTTGGAATGGAGATGAATGTTTGGAGAGGTCACGTAACACAGCCTCTACTCTAATCCATATCTGTCTGATTTTAAAGCCATCATGGCTCCGGATGTCAAAACTAACTCAAAATATGCATTATCGACGGTGCTGGTTAAAATATATATTCTTAGGTTTCACACCCAGTTATCTGATTCTGTAGATATGAGGTTGGGCCTAGGATTCCGTATTTTTAATATCCACACCAAAACAAATTTGATGAGGATCACACTTTCATAAAGACTGACAAAATTCAAACAGATTTTCCTTGGGTGTGGGGTGTTAAGGCAAAAGACTGCAATTCCACACTTCTTTAACACTTCAGATTTGACTTGGAAAGCCACTTTCCACTGTGTTGGAACATTACAGGAAACCACTCAGCCTCTAAAGCTAGCATTCTTAGTACGCTAATCTATAAAAGTGTACCAGTGGCCAGGGATCAGGAAAGCCAGTACAGTGGTAAAAATTTCAGTATTCAGTTTTACTTTCATTGATTTTCCTGGAAGGTATTTTGCCTCCTGGGATAGAGCTAGTTTAAAAGCAATGAGAAGAAGACAAGTCAGATCCCAGGACTGTGTTAGAAAGAATATCTTTCAAATAATCAATAGCTACATGAAGTAGATATAGAATATAAATTCCACATTCTTCTGCTTTAAGACTTATCCTAATTCTCACATCCAGAGGCTATCTTTAGTGTAAATTGTGATAGAATCTAGTGCAATGGTAGCATATACTCATGTCAACAACTTCTCAGTTACACAAAACTTTTCATTTATTTGACACACAGGTAATAAAAATTGTTGCTAGTAATAATAAATTATATATACAGTGTTCTTGTTCTGGAAACTATAATCAATAACATTCTAAAATATTGCACTTTCAGATGGCAAGCCTATTCTTAGCTTGTGCCACTCCATCACACTTAAATCCATGAACTCCACTCATTATTTTCATCACTAACACTTATTCCAGAAACTGTACTAGAGGACAACAAAAGGACAGTTTATCTTTCAAAAATGTATTAATGCTTACAACACCTTTTTTCAACATCTGGACTTGTTCAAACTTATTCATATTATTTTCTCTACTGTACATCATTTGACACTTATTGCATTAAAATACTAATGTAACAACACTACTACTCTTACAAAAATAATAATTCAATATAATGTTATTTGAATTTTAGTTTTTGTTATCATAGTATTATTTGAATTATTATTTATTTTCACAACCATTGATTATCTTATTAAGAAGAAGAGAATGAAAATAGTTCACAGTAATTCATAAAAATAAATAATTGAATGCAAATTATAAAACATTCTTAGCTTGAATAGATGGTTGAAAAATGAAAGTAACAGGCAATTGGGTCACTGTACTACTGGGAAGCAGGTGCTATCTTATTTGAAAGGCTGAAAGGACTCTACAGAGCTGTCTTTGAGGAATAGAGTGTAACTTGTATAAAGACAGTCACTACAGGGGTAAAGAACAAAGACTATAGGGTAAAAACTAGTCTGAAATTCTTATCATTCACTAGTGGGGTGTCTTTGGCACAATTGATTTAACCTTCCTGCAGTTTGGTTTTCTTGTCTCTATAACTGGAAAAATAATGTACCAGTTGGCTTTAGTCCAAAAAGTCATCTGAAGTAATGAAAATGAATTTCTTACCAAAATATTTCAACCATAGCATTTATGAGCAATTAGACAGGGTGTTTGACTTTTAGGTTCTCAAGTGAGAATAAGTGAGTTTAAAAACCCTGTTCTGTACTTACCGTATCTGAGACAATTCGGAAGGTTACAGAATACCCTGTGAACCTCATCACTTCTAAAATGGGGCTAACGATAGTATCAAAAGTATACAGTGGTTTTGAGAAGATACTGCATAAAACAGTCGTTAACAACAGTTGTTGTTATTGCTATAGCATATTTTTTTTGAGAAGACAAATTTATGGCTACTGCTTGCTTTTCCATATGCATATTTTTTGTTTGTTATGTTGTATAAGCAAAGTTTTAATTCCAGTTTAGTCCCTATTGAGAAATAATTATAACTTGGACATATTTACTTTCCCATGAGTGTGGGTTGACTTAGGGAATCTGAAAAAAAAAAAAGTTAGAAAATTAACTTCACTAAGAACAAAATGATATAATGCATTCCGATAGTAAATTTTCATGCTTTTCCTAATGCCTCTAACATTGCTCCAATTCTTTAGACTTAACTAAAGTATTAATAATTATAATTAAGCAAAACAATATATTATGTGAAAGTATAATATATTAAATTTATTTTATCTCTGTATATTCATAAACATTTTGGAAGGCTGCTACCAGTTCAGTGTGTGATTATCAGGGCAGCCGTATTATACACCGGAATGAGCAAGAGGATTGCAAACCATAATGTCTGTAATTGACAGGAACACATTTCAAGATAGCTTCCTTTTTAAGCAACTAGAAACTGAAAGAAATATTGCTATGGGAGAGGATATAAAGAATATTGTAGGTTAACCTCATGTTTGCTAACTAAAGCACACACGACTTCGATAAAAACTCTGGCCCAGAAGATAGAAACATTATAAAAACTTTAGAAATGTTGATATTAGTATTGTGACCATATGACAAACAAGATAAACAAAGAAACATATAAAACATACACACTCAGAAATAATGCTGTAGAACAAGCATCCATATTACGTGTCTGCATAACATACCTGGAAAGTATCAATAGTCGTTGAGAGACTCACTGTAAGTACTCCTGGGATATGAAGTATGAATTTATAAGTGCTGCCCTCTGACAAACAGTGCATTACATTTTATTTAATACAACCCACAAAACTGAATGCAAAGATACCTTGAGTTTTTATACAACTTGGCAAAATTTCAAGCTAAGGATAGAGCTAGTTGTTGATGTTGCTCACTCTTCTACAATTTAGAAAAGCTGCAAAAAAACACCAAAACAAAACCTCAACCAATTTTAGTTTTAAGAGGTCTAGACTTGTAAAAACATGGTTATTATGAGAGAAAAGGTCACTGGTTTTCTAAACATAGAGACTCAGCACCACCATAAAAGAATTCATTTTATCAAATGAATGATGAGGCAAGAAGGTCACAGTAGCTTGAAAAGAACAATAGCAGGTCATGAGCTTATAAATCTTAGAAGAAAGAAGAACTTTCTTTCATTTAAGAGGCCCAGGATTATTATACGATTTGGTGAAGTGCAAGAAGCAATAGGAGGTTATTCATGCTGATACAAATTACCAATTAAAACCTTACAAATATTTAGTATAAAATTTTACCAAGTCTGAATTTGATAATGTTTAAAAAAGGAAAAAATACATAATTTACATTGTTTTGCAAAAAATAACACAGAAGAACAGTATTAATGAATATATAATTCTTCAATCATGTTGATTATTTTCCAATTAATATAAAAACACTTTAACTTAACTTTCACACTGCTTATTTGATCATTCTGTTTAATTTTATTTGCTAATAAGTTTGCCTGATTATAATTTAAACTAATTAAGTTTCAAAAGAAAAAAGGATAATTATGACTATATTAATTTGTTTTTCTGTAAATGTTATATTTTACAACCAGAGTGAGAAATCAACATTTCAAACTATCTGTGGCATTTCTTATCAAATTCTGGGAGACTGGAGGAAATATACATACAGATAAATACATATATACACACATATCTATCATACACACAAACATATATCACAAAATATAACTTATTACATAGTAGTTATTTGTCAATAAATTTTACCTTACAGAATATACAATAAAATTCTCACAGAATTGAGATCAGATATTTCATATTCTTTAACCATATAATAATCATCATGACATTTAGAACATTTGTAAGCTAATGAATGGGAATTACTTTTGTTAACATGTTTAATTGCATAAAATACTTCTCAGCAGATTTGAGCATAATGATCATTTTTGTCTCTATCAGTGTATCCAAAAATTAATTTCCAGTTTCAGTTCTGACATATAATGATCTTGGAATTCAACACTTCTGATTTTAAAATAAACAAAAAAGTTGAATATGCTAAAAATTGATGGCTTTTTTTCAAACTATCATAGAATCAAGATTGCAGGGGCAACTGGCACCCGGAATTTGAAGAGATAGGTGAATTCAGTTAGAGTTCTAGCAGAGATCTGCTTACTTGGAGCAAAGCTGTGGGAGCATAAAGTGTAGGAACACTTAGACAGTAATCTGATGAATTGCTGAAAGCTTAGAGTAGCCTGGCATGAAAGTGAAAAACTACTGTAGGTTGCAGTCTTAGGGGAGCCCAAAACTTGTGTAGACTTAAAGTCCAAAAACTCTACCATGATCCCAAGATGAAGATCCAAGAAATATCCTTCCTGTCTCTGGCAGTAGGAGGGGAAATATAATTATTGTAAAATACTTGCAGAACATTTTCCATAAGAATTGCCACTTTCCATGGGAAGAGACTTTACCAGAGCCTTCTCCCAGCTGCAGGCCTGCCTAGCCTCTGTTTTTACCTAAGAGGGGATGGGAAAGCTACACTATCAGAAAAACACTATGGATGTGTGAAGGTCCAGAGACATGGGTCCACTCTTTGATCATGTGATTAAAAAATGATTTCTCTCCTTTACAATTTGCCACTGACCCAACGGGCTCCAGTGTAATAACAGTGGATTTACCTAGAAGAGTTGAAAGATACAGACTCTTTGAAGAGTACTTATGGAATTCCAAACACAAGAAGGAAGGCAAAACAAGTACACAAAAGAAAATTGAATTCTCTGAAACGTGCAAGTGCAGTAAACAATAGACACAGATCAAACCCTCACCAAGTCCTCATAAATCCTCACACAAAAGGCTTACTTACCTCCATTCCTATTACCCAATAGGATATATCTGGTTTGCCACAAAAAATTACAAAGCATGCTAAAATGGAAAAAGAAACACAATTTAAGGAAGAAAAGCTAGTATCAGAACTACAGATTTGACACAGACACCAGAAATATCAAATACAAATTTAATATAACTATGATTCATATGTAAAGGGTTCTAGTAGAAAAAGTAGGCAGAATGCCAAAAGAGATGGGGGATGTAAACAGAGAGACACTCTAAGAAAGAATCAGATGGAGATGCTAGACATCAAAAACACTGCAATAGAAATGAAGAGTCCCTATGATGGATTCATCTGTAGATTGCACATGACATAGAAAAGAATGAGTCAGCTTGAATATAGCTTAATAAGAACTTCTCAAAATGAAGTACAAAGAGGCAAAAGAAAGGGAGTAAAAAAAGATAGTAGAATATTGAAGAACAGTGGAGCAATCACAAAACATATGACATATGAATAATTGGAACACCAGAAGGAGAGCAGAGGACCAGAAAGAGAGAACACAGCAACATAATTAGTTGAAGTGTTAATGATAATGGTTTGGAACATTCCAAAATTAATTATAGATACAAAAATGCTAATCCCAGAAGAGCAAAGAACAACACAGAATGTAAATACAACAACAACAAAAAAATATCTACATCACAGCATATCATATTCAAATTGGTAAAACAAACTTCAAAAACATAGAGAAAAATCTAGAAATAAGATGGAAGAAAAGAAAAACTCACCTTTCCTGTACAGGATTTTCACTGGAAGCTATAAAAGTAAAATAGGTAATGGACTAAAGTCTTTAAGGTGTTGAAAGAAGAAAACCACAAAATTATTTTATATCCAGCAAATTACACTTCAAAATTAAATCAAGAATAATAATATTTTAAGAAAAGAGAAATTAAGGGAATTCATTGCTGAGAAACCTTCCCTGAATGTAAAGTAATATCCTATATGAATTTCTAAAATTAAAAAAAAATTGAATAAAATCTGGATTTAAGTTATAATAATTTATCAATATTTCTTCATTAATTATAACAAATTTACTCTATAAATGGTAGATGTTAATAATAGGAGAAATTGGGTGTGGGACATATGGGAGTTGTATTAGACAGCTATACCAAAATACCATAAATTGGGTAGCATATGTATCCCACTCTGTAAACCTATATCTCGCTCTTTTTCTATAATCCTTTTTCTCCTCAATAGACCTCATTTTTGTGCTTGTCTTTCTTTGTTGCGTCTGGTCATTCTTCAGCCGTGACAGTGCCAAGAACCAACCTTTCAGATAAACTCAACGCACTGAATAACCAATTTTCCTTGAAAGACCACAAACCATTATGATGCTTAAATGTTTAAAGGATACAAAGTATGTTAAAACATCTCATATCAACCAATGTTAACCAGTTGTTTGTGTCTAGCTACAAAAGAAAATGTGATGAATTTATATAATATCACCCATCAGCAGTGAGGGGAAACAGGTTTGTGATCCTGGTTCTCAGTCCAATTTCATCACTTAAAACTATCCTCGGGTAAACTGTGGGAGATTGACCTTTTTGGAGACTGAAAAGCTAAAAGCAAAATAGTGTGCAAGAATGCTTGGGAGTCGATTTTACTTTTGCCCCCAAAAGATGAATCTGTGTGTTGAATTTGGCTTATAAATAGAAGAGCCCAATGTTTTTAAGCACTTCCTTATACAAGTGCATAAATTGTTAATACAATTTCCTTTGAAATGTTAACTTAAACTTGAGACTAAAAAGATCACTTAGCAAGAAGTTTGATCTTTCACTCATCTGACAGGACCTTGCTAATAGACCTTTAAGAGCAGTTAACATACCCTAGGGAACCAAGGAATGGAAGCAGAACTGTTCTAAAGTATCCCATAACTGCTTCTGTTCTGTGTATTGAATTTTCACCATGTTCTATATTTTTATCTATATAAATTGGCAATTTACAGCAGATGTTTTTATGTAGTCACATCAAATTAATATGACCTATCTGTATTACTGAAAATCCTATACCTGATTCAATATACAAGGATAATTTGATTGATTACTTACCTAAATATAAAAATTAAATTGCATTTATATGGGGGAAGAGAGGACATAGAAATTCTCTGTGCTTTCTGCTCAATTTTGTTATGATCTAAAAGTGCTCTAAAAAAATAAAGTCTATTAAGAAACTAAACTACATAAAATATTGGAGTAAAAAAGCCCTTAAGGGAGGAGCTTTTTAAATCTTAGGACTGAAAGTCCCTAAACAAAATTGAAAACCAAGAAGGTACAAAGGAAAAGATTGAGAAATGGAGTATAGAAAAATTAAATAGGTAAATACTAATTCAGATAGCTTGAGAAATTTATTTTCAAAATATATCACAGAGAAAAGCATTGGTAGGAAAATAATAGAAAATCCTGTAAATATGTCATTAGGAACTCAGAGAAGGCCAAATACAGATTACCAATAAACATCACTAAGAACAATATTTTATGACTATTAACAATGTTCATTTTAATTTCCTTTTAAATTAGATTCTCTGAATATTTCCAGATATGAGTGCAGCAAGGATAGTTTTCTCCATGGTCAGAATAAGGCAGATATTTGACCTGCTTTACAAGGCAATACAATTGGAAAGTAGGCTTAAGAATAGAAAATGTTCCTAAATTCCTTCTGCTTTTCAAAACAAAAGCTGAAGTCTCGGGTACTACCTTTGCTTCTTAAGAGTATAAATATCTGTTCCATCTAGATTAGCCTAACTGGGAGGCCACGGTACTGGTACTCCATGGTGGAGGAAAACTATGATGAAGGAAAAGAAAATTTAAAGTCTGTCTATTTGGCATGAATCAATATAAGAGGATTGAAGAGAGAAATGGGGAGAAAAGAAAGAGATTGTGTCTATGTTTTGGATCTCTGGGTTTAGACTCTGAGGGAATAGGTGTATTAGCTGAGAGAAAGAACAAAAGCATGGAAATGTTAGCTCCACTCTCTAAATGGAATTCTTGAGGTAGGTTGCTTCATAGCTTCCTGCTCATCTCACCTGGGAGACATTTCCAATGTGTGTAAATACAAAAGTGAGGCAAGAGACTTAAGCTATTATGATAAAGTAAAACAAGAAAGAACAAATCGGAAGGATATCACATAAGAAATGGGCAAGGTGGAAATCCCCCTGAAACAGAAGAAATGAAAATAAAGCCATATGGTATTAATTTGCAGAATTCTATGTAAATAAACTTGAAAGCATAGAATAGAATAGAATCAAATAGAATAGAATCAAAACTTCTAGAAAAATACAAATTGCCAATATTGACTCTCTTAGATTTAGAAACATTAAATAGACCAAATCCCAGAAGATATTAATAAAAGTATAAAGATTACACACCAATCATCCCCATTACACACACAAAAACACAATGCCCAGGATGATTCAAAGGGATATTGGATATTTAACCAAACCTTCCAATACCAAGTAGTTCCAAAGCTCTATAAATTATTCCAGATAATTGAAAAGGAAGAATAATTCATAATTCCCACCATGGAGCAAGAATAATATTAATAATTAGACAAGATAAAAATAGTTTAAGAAAAGAATGACCAACTTAATTCAGACGTTAACAGAATTCAACAGCACATTAATAAATAAACATCTTGACAAGGTAGAATTTATTTCAAGTATGCAGTATGTTTTCCCTAGCTTACTGTCTAAGAGTTTTGAGGCAGTGGTATTGAGAAACGAGGTAAAGCCTGGGATACTCCCTCTGTTGAGGTATATAAAAAAACTGTTGAACATCACTAATCACCAGGGAAATGCAAATTGAAATAACAAGGATATATCACCTCACTCTAATTAGAATGACTATTATAAAAAATACAAACTATAGCAAAAGCTGGTGTGAATGTGAAGAAATAAGAACACTTACATAATGTTGCTGGGAATGCAAATTCATATAGGATTATAGAAACAGTGTGGAGGTTCCTCAGAAAATTAAATATAGATCTACTATATGATCCAATAATCCCACTACTGGGTATTTATTCAAAGTAGAGGAAATCAGTATGGCAAAGAGATATCTGCACCCTGATGTTTATTGCAGCACTATTCACAGTAGTTAAGACATGGAATTAAGTGTTTATCACTGGATGAATGGATACAGAAAATGGAATACATACACAAAAGAGAATACTATTCAGCTACAAAAGAAAAAGTGTGAAATCTTATCATTTGTAGTAACATGGATGAACCTGGAGGACATTATGTTAAGTGAAATCAGCCAGACAGAGAAAGACAAATACTACATAATCTTACCCATTTGTTGAATCTAAAAAAGCTGATCTCAAAGAAATACAGAATAGACTTCTGGTTGTCAGATCTTGGGAGGGTAGGAAAGTTAGAAGGGATGGGGAGACATTGGTCAATTGATACCAAATTACTCAGTTACAGAAAGTATGTCCTGTGATCCCAATAAAATTTAATTAATCAATAACAGAAATATATCTGAAAACATTTCAATAATATGTGAAAACAAAATAGTGTATTCTGCAATGATCCATGCTTCAAAGAAGTCAGAAGAAAATTATAAAATAGTTTCAATTGAATGAAAATGGAAAGCACAACATATAAGAATTCATGAGATGCTATTAATGTAGAATTTAGGGGAAAATTTATAGCACTACATACATAACCGATATTAGAAAAGAAAAAGGTCATCAGTTTATACCCCAAAAAATACTACTAAAGGGTCAAATACATAGAAAGTAAGCAAAATAAAATAACAAATAATATTCAGAGCAGAAATAAACAGACTATAAAACAAAACAAAACAAATAAAAAAGATACCAAAAGTTGTTCACTTGTTAAGAAACTTTATCAATAAAATGGTAAAACTCCAAGGTGCCAGGAGATTCAGTGCCTGGTTCAGGATGACACCTTCTTGCTGCATCCTCACGTAGTGGAAGGGCGAAGGATCTCCCTCAAACTCCTACAAGGGAATTAATCCCATTCATGATGACAGAGCTCTCATGATCTAATTTCACCTCCTAGAGGCGATTTAACACTATCATCTTGGGGGTTAGGTTTCATCATACAAATTTTGGAGGGAAACAAATATTTAGACCACAGCAGGATGGATATACCAGAAACTAAAGGGAATTATTACCTATAATTGGTAGGTTAAATGTAGGTGGATAGAAGAGGAAAACAGGAATGTAGTAGCAGAGATCAGAAAGAATGATATACCTCTGAGTGTATCATTGTATATCTCCGACCTTCTAAAAGTTTGCAATGTTTCACATAAAATTTCTAAATTTCTAAAATTTCTAAAATATAAACAAATTATTTAAACCAACTAAGATGTGAATGAAAAGTAAAATTAAACACAAATACTAACAAATGAGTAACATTGCCACACTTAAGGCATTGAAGGAAAAAATAACTAACTTAAACAACTTTGGTAAACAATCTTTTGGCTAGATACTTTCAGCCTAAAATAAAAAATAACTGTACATAAATGTTGTACTCTAATTAGTAAATATGTTTCTCACAGGGGTATAGATTAGCCATTCTATTTACTTCAAGGAGAAATACAGTGTGGTTGAGAAACCCAGTGATGTAACCTTAACCAAATAATCGACTTTAATATTACTAGTAATCCAGGTTGATGTAATAATCCCCATGATACCACACATGGAAAACACATTGTGATTTTCTTGCCCAAAATGTATACTCTCAATCCAAACATGTAAAAACATCAAACACATGCTGAGCAATATGCAATAATTGATCAATACATTTCAAATGAACATGAAACACAAAGAAAGTCTGATGAATGTTAGGAGCTGCTACAAACTGCAGGAGATTAAAGAAAAATTATAACTAATTGCAATATATATATACAATCCTGGCTATGTCCTTGCAGTAGAAAAGTAAATAACATCAGTGTAAAAACTATTAAAAATTAGTCTTCTTAATAGTATTTTATGGATGTTAACTTGCTAGTTCTGATAATTGTATCATTCTTATACAAGATGCTGCCATTAAGTAGAGAGGAATGAGGGAGGTATATATGAAAACTTTTGACTATTTTTGTTATCTAGCTGAAGTCTAAAATTAGTTCAAAATAAAACTTTAATAAATAATAATGTACAAGAAAAAATTAATTTGCAGGATGTTAAAGACTAGAGGGTACTTTGAACCATTCCCAGTTCCTGGCTGACACATAGAACCCACAAACCTTTGCAGTCTTTGAGGGGAAATATTGCAGGTAGCTTAGCTGAGAGCCAGCAGTCCTGATATGTGGCTTCCTTTAATCTTGAGTGGGACTACAGATTTTGCATTGTGGATAAAGGACAAGGCAGAGACTTCAGAGGCTTTATAGTGCTGGAGAGAACCCTTGTAAAGTCCTTGAGGAACTCTATTAGATCTGACTAAGCCTTGAGAGACAAACTACCATGGATTGCAACTGCTGAAGCCCCAGCTGCAAATACTAGTGACAACACAGAGGCAGGCATGCAAAGTTGATGCTGCACAGTTTGTCTGAGCTGAGATCCTCTTATATGAACCTGAGGATGACATTTCCTTTCCATTGCCATAAAGAAACAATAGTCTGCACTCTTCCTTCATATTTCTAGATTTCATCTTTAGAAGAATAGAAATGAGGCTCTGAGAGATTATGTTTTTTCACCAAAATTCTTTACCTAAAGGAACTCTTTCAAGTATTTTATGGGACTGAGTTTACCAGATTTGGAAAACAAAACCATGCACACATACACAACAAAACAATAGCAACAGCAATATAATAAACAACAAAAATATTTCGTTCTTACCTTCAACTACTGAGTGGATGCACTTAAACCCCAAGTGTTTAAATTCAGCAATTAATATTCCTTATAAAATATAATGCGAGTAATGACTGTGGCCTCTCTATTTTTATGAAATAATGTTCAAATAAGTTGCAATAAAGACAATGCAAATTTAAATGATATTTAGGAAACATACAACTCTTACCCTCCTCAGATTAATACAAATTAAAAGGATGATAATTTTCAGTGTTGGTAGTGGAGGAAAAAAACAGCCTAATTTGGAAGTATAAGATGCTACAAACTTTGTGGAAAATAACCAGGTAAAATCTAATAAAATATGAACTACCATTAATATTTTTTGACCTAGAAATTCTGCTTTTAGGAATATATAAAAGTGCCAGTACCTAAACATATATACAAAATATATGTATATATATGACAAAAATGTCTACTGCATTAATGTGTATAGAAAAACCCTTAAAAGAATTATTCTATTAATAAGAAAATTGTAGTGTAAATTTTTATAAAACTTGTTCTATGAAAATTATTGTAGTAGCTATTACAAAGAATGAGCCAGATGTGCATAATGATGTATATTTTAGGTATGGCAAAAAGAATGTTTAGGTGAAACAAAAAGCTTCTGTGTAGATGGTGTGGCTAAATGTCTATTAAAAAGAAAAAAATAATAAGTTGAAATGAAAGCAATAAATTAGACAAGTTTAAATATAAGGAAATATTTTCAAAAGGAAAACTAGATCAGTGGCTAGAATGAGCAAGAAAAAAAATGACCAGAAAAATATGTACTATTTTAGAATGTCAGTGTTCTTTATTAAGGTCAAAGCTTGTCTAAACATCTTTAGCTAGTCCTTGCATGCCTGGTTCTGTCTGTCTGTTTTTTTAATTTATCCTATGCTCTGCAACTGAGCTATAGGATAAAGCAGCTGTCACAGTAATAGCAATAATAACAACATATGTAATTAACTGACAGTTTGTGATCAAAAAAATCAAATAATTATAAAGGTATTAATTTAGGAAATGTTTTTTGTTGCTGATATCTACATTACCTGGATTGAAAATATGCTGTTTTATATTCTCTGAAAATGTCACTATATTTGTCTGTGGTATTTCCATTTTGGAGAGAATGAAGTGCTTCTACTGCAGTAAGAAAAATGAAAGTTAATCCAAGACGAATAAAAGAATGAAAAATTAAAAGCTTTGGACAGGTGTCTGTGCCCCTCTAAGACACGACTACCCCATAGAAAGTTCTAGAAAAACCTGAATTTCTGCAAAGTTTTGGAGAGAAGCGATGGCAGATGTTACTGCTTTTCTTACAATTCTCTAAAAGCCCAGACTAGATAAGTGAGTTCAGCATCTGAAAGGTTTCAAAAATACACATAGCTGAATAGAGATCTACCTTAGGAACAAGTTCTAGAAACTGAGTTTAAATGTATAAGTTGTAGAATCTGGACCTCTGGCATGGGCCGACTGTTAGGCTGTGCTGTTGAAATCAAGACTTACTCCTGTTTTCTGTGTATGCCCTCCTTTGTCAAAGTAGTATCAGTTCCCTATTTGGGTCCATAACTGACAAATATAAATTGAAGAGATACTTTATATTTTCCTGGGAAATGTTATTGGATTTGATAGGAATAGGGCTTGTAACTCAGAGTTGTAAGACTCATTGAGATCTACTGAATCAGAATTTTGGAAAGTTAAAACTTACAGGAACATTTTGGTCCACAAAGACAGGAAATAAAATAGTATTTTCTAGTTCTCCACCCCTGGTGGGGAGGAGAAGGCATACACCTGATTAGCTAAGCCTTACTCATCATAGCCAAAATCACTGTGGAAAGGGAAAGAGTTATCAAGTGTGAATCTGTTCTTTTGTGTCTGGTATCATCTTAGAGTTCCTGTAACCTTCCTCATCCCAGTACTCAGTAAGCACGGAGGTAAATTTGGCCATCACAGATTTACATAGGAGGAAGAAGGAGGTTTCAATCCTGAGGCTTAAACTCTGTACTCTAAATTACTGTTGCCTTCAGTTCATTTGTCTGCACGGGGTTTGGGGGATATAATATATGTTTGGCCAAGCAATTGTAGAGAGTATTTTTGCCTTTCAGGTAATATTTCTAGAGCATACATGTTCACTTTCCAAAACTCCCCTCCAAACTCATATATATGAAATAGATTGTGATGATACATAGAAGGCATTATATTATCATTTCCTTTCAAATATGTTGTCAAAAGACATTTCAATCTATCTTTAATTCTGTCTCTACATCTTTGTCTTCAGTAATATTTCCTTTGTAAAATCAATGTCAGTGTAAATTCAACCATCAGTTTATTTTTATATTTAAAATAGAAATGTTTTTCTTGCCTTTTCAGTTGTTGTTTCCAAATGCCAAATATAAAATCCAGCGTATTCTAATAGTATGTAGTATAATTTTGAAGGAAATATTTATATCTATGTATATACATGAATTATTTCAAGAATATTTTAAGTAAAGATATTCCATTATATTCAAAAGAAGAAAATCAAAGGAATAACTGTAATAATAAGTTAAAATTATTATAAGCCTATTTAAAATATTTTTATGTAATAAAGACATTTTAATTTGGGGGAAAATATATTATTAAAATCTTAAAATATGTGTATTGAATACCACAGAGTTTAAAAAGACTTCTCAAAGGATACTAATAAATTTTTGGTAAAGTTGGAAATAAAGTGTATCTATCATATTTACCCGAGCACTCTTGTCAGTAGAACATTGCTCTCCTTATAAAATCAACTGAGATTCCATTACTTATTGAATAAATTAAAACTTGGAGAATAATCCATATCATTTAAAATAGATCCTTGAAACATTTTTTAAAGCAGTAGAATCTTTAATTCACTCTTGGCCTTTTGAAAATGAAAAATCTGTCATTCATAGTACCATTCGGTCAAGAGATTTTAAGGGCATTACAGTAGTTAAGAATTAGCCCCTTAGTATTTACTCTATTGGATAAAAAATATTCTTTTTTGTCATTTCAGGGGGGTATTTTGAGACATTATTACATATTTTTAAAATTTTACTTCTTGCAATAATGAAAACCTTTAATGACTATCATAGCATTACATAAGCCTACAGACATTCCATTTTACAAAGCTTAAAATATTATGAGCCCTGTGCTATAAACTTGTTCATTTACACTAACAGTGAAATTGTTGAACAATAGTACCTTATTGCACTTTTAACTAAGAAGAGCTGATGAAATATTGGAGTTTTTCTTACAGATTTAGGGCCTTGAATGTTTTTTCCCAATATGTAATCCCAATATGTAATCTGTTTCTGTATCTTTAATGCATTTGTACAACTTTTACAACTCCACATAATAAGTTTACTTTTTCTTTAAATCACATTTTGAGTTTAAATTATCAGCTTCTTTGAATATTCTCAAGGTTATATATTCTTCATCTGAATACTCTCAATTCATCTCATTACCACTTTCTCTAGATATCCTAAACTAACATGCGATCCAAAGCAAATGTTACAGTTTGACTATTGGGAGCTTAGTGGCAATATTGAATCATAGAATCTGGTCACAAACTGGTTTTAGCATAGCTATTTTATAAATCCACTTCAAAATTCATTCAATATTGATTTATTTATTGATTGCCTACTGGAATACATTCCAAGCACTGCTCTGAGGCCATTGAGGATTCAGTATTGATAAAAGCAGACAAAAATCTCTGTCCTCATGAGGCCTACATTTAGAATAATATATCATTAAATTATTTGATACATAGAATGCTACTAAATATTAATGATATCTTGTACAAAGTACTTCTGTTAAATTCATAAACAATGCCATTCATTTTTTATTTTATGGAAAAAAAATTCAGCCCTTTAAATAAATCACCTTAAATACATGTAGTAATGACAAGAATGAAATAAAATATGATTATTTTTGAAAAAAATAAATCTGTCCTCCTCCTTCAGATATTTTTATATCTCCTTTTTATACAGATGGATTTAAGTAGTCTTGTTGGGAAATAGAAAATTCCAATACCTGTTTTTCCACTTCCTTTCTTTTCAATCTGAGTATATTCTTATATAAATAAAGGGACAAGAAATCAGGCAACATTATGCAAGCTTTAAATAAAGAAATATAGTAATAAGAAAATTGAAATAAAAATATAAGATAATTGATTCCATAGTTGTCAATATTTGACAGCTTTTTGTGTGTAGATGTGTGTGCAAAATAGGTACAGCTGACATTAAAAATTCATGGATTCATTAAATAAGGATTCACCTAAACTCATGTTTTAAATTTCTACAAGTTACTACCAGACATTGTCATAATGAATTCATCCTGAAACACACCATCACCCTCGAGTTTATCACAAATTAACAGAAATAGACAAACATTAGTGAGGCAAATCATGTTATTGAACTGGTGGTTTACAGAGAGCAGTATCATAATGATGGCACACAGGCCAGATGCATTAGGAGGCAAACTATAGCATAATTAGATTTTATGTCTCACAGGAGAATCTAGAAAGTGTTCACAGGAGAGTCACTTTTTTCATCTCCTCTTCTGTCAAAAAACAAAAAGTGACTTAAAGAAGGAAGATATATCAGATACACATTTTTTTAAGTTGTGATTTTTGCGATATTTACTTCTAGTTATTACATGGCTTATAATATTTTTTCTTATCTACAAATATTTATTGAATGCCAACTAATCCAGGCACTGTTCTATGTACTTGTGATATATCAGGGGACTGAATAGAAAAGACAAAAAATCTGCCACTTATGGGATTTTATATTCTTAGAGTTTATAAGAAATAAACCTAATACATAGTGTTGTCTTCTCCTGGATCTCTCTCCAAAATTCCATTCTAGTTGCCTTCATCTTTCTATTAATTTTTCTTCCTTTGGTGATTTTAATGCAGTTCCCTTGTTATAAATACCATCTCATAGGCTGATGGTTTCCACATTTTTGCTTCTGTTCTAGAACTCCATGTTTATACACCCAGCTGCTTCCATGACAACTTCACTTGGATGTCCCACAAACAGCTTAAAATTAACATATTCAAAACTAAACTCCTGATTTTCCCTATCAAACATACTTCAACCAGTGTTCCTCTATTCAATACTTCTATTTTATTTTAATTTTAATTTTTTTAATTTCAAAATATTATGGAAGTACAAATGTTTTGGCTACATATATTACCTTTACATCACCCAAGTCAGAGCTGCAAGTGTGCCCATCTCTCAGATAACCTCACACAGACTCTTACTGGACAGCCTTGGAACTCGTTGAAAACATAAATTCTAAGTACAGTGAAAACACAAACACTAATCTTTTAGTGTGCTATTATTCTAAATCTGTTTGATAATGACCCATAATTAGCCATAAAATTTGATTCATATATACACTGCTCTAATAAGTGATATTATAGTGTGTTGTTAAATAATTAGAAATATTATTCAAGATTTTAGAAAATACAATAGAATCCCTGCATGAAAAAAGGCTGTACTTCTATTTATGCAGAAAATGAAATCAATTAGATTTCTGAAGTTTCATAAAAATATAACAATTGGCAACTGCATTTTGGCCCCAATATCCTCATATTGCATAAAGACTTAGTCTTTGATCTTCTCATTTGTATTCATTTTACACAATTCTATTTATTTCTAACTGCAATCTGCACTGACAAATGGACATAGAACAGTTGTAACTGTTCTTATAATGAGTTTTATGAATTAACTTTGCCACCTACATCTTTAAAACTCCATCAGATGACACAGGACAATTATTTTAAAATCCTTTGATCATCACTTTCATGTTTAAAATGAGCACCTTAAGGAATATTACAAATTCATATCAAAATGAGTGTTGAAGCTATAAGAAGTATATATTAATGTAGGCAGGCAACTATAACAAATGTTCTGGTCATATTTATGTTAGTAGGTTGAATTTGTACTTCTATTCTTAGAAATCTTGACATTGTTGTCAATATTAAACTTCCTATACTTAAATGTAATTTTTCTTCAGAATATTATTGGTGTACAAACATTTTGGTTACATGCATTGTTTTGTATGGGTTGAGTCAAAGTTATAAGTTTGCCCATCACCCAGAGAGTGTGTATTGTTCTTGTTAGGTGTGAATTTACCCAACTGTCTCCTCCCCCCTCCCACTTGCTTGATTTTCACTTAATTTTACTACCATATATGCACATGAGGATTCCTCTATCAGTTCCAATTTAGTAGTAAGTACATGTGATGGTCTTTTTCAATTCTTGTGAAACTTCACTTAAAATGATGGATTCCAGTTCAATTAAGGTTGTTACAAAAGGTCTGAGGTCACCATTTTTTATGGCTGAGCAACACTCCATGATATACATATAGCACATTTTATTAATCCACTCATGTATTGATGGGCACAACTTTGCAATTGTGAATTGTGCTGCTATAAACGTTTGAGTGCAAGTATCTTTTTTATAAAATGATTTTTTTTTTCCTTTGGGTAAATACCCAGTAGTGAGATTACTGGATCAAATGGTAGATCGACTTTTAGATCTTTGATGTGTCTACATATCATACTCAATGAGAAAAAAATTGAAAGCATTCCCACTTAGAACTGGAACCAGACAAGGTTGCCCACTGTCACCATTTCTGTTCAACATAGAGCTGGAAGGCCTAGCCAGAGCAATCAGGCAACAAAAGAAAATCAAGGGTATCCAAGTGGGGAAACTATTGCTCCTTGCTGATGACATGATCTTATATCTTAAAACCCCAAAGATTCTGCCAAGAGACACCTGGAATTGATAAACAAATTCAGCAAATGTTTGACAATTACTAATTTCATGGAAATTGGTTTAATTTAAATTTTAAAGTTGATAAGAACTCTATTGTAAGGCAAAATTTTTAATATCAAAATCTTACATATATATAATGAGTGAGAAGTGCACGTCTGGGGGGTGGTCATGCTGGAGACTCAGACTTGTGGGGGGAGGGGAGAAAGGGCATTTATTGAAACCTTAAAATCTGTATCCCCATCATATGCCGAAATAAAAAAAAAAATCTTACTGTATCATTACATGAGTTAAAATTATATTACTCATGTAAAGCAACCTGTCAGGATATACTTAAGTAAAATATAGAATTGATAACTAATTTTTGTACCTATATTGCCTGCATTGCATCTTCTGAAAGATAAGACTCAACACATACACCTCATAAAGCCATATTTTAATTGTAAGACTCCATATTTTGCTATTTTATCATTTATTATATCCATTAACCAGATGTTTTACTTAATGTTAAGATAAATTACATGGATTTCTTAGATCATTCTGGAGACCAACAATATATTTTAATCAATTTATTTAATTTTATTTGTTTCTTTGAAAATAATATTCACATTAATAAATTATAAACACATAAAATATGTACATGCCCTTCCTAGCCACCTTTGAGTGAAAGGGGTAGGGTCTTTAATAAAAAATGCCAATCTTTGTTAAATGCAGAAACTGACTTACAAGATTTATATATGTATATAAATAATATATATAATATATATAAAATTCTATATATCAAAGAGAGAAAGAGAGGGAGGAAGAAATTCTTATGTATGTGTTAACATTTATACCATATTTTTATTTTGGAACATCTAAAATCTGAAGTAGGAAAAATATCAAAGCCATGTTATTATTCCCACTTTACAGATGAAAATATGGAAATATGAAGCCGAAGGAATAAGAGAATGAACAATTCAGGGGCAAGTATACCTCAGCCCGTCTCTATCTCATAAAACTTTACTGTGTGTCTCTACATGTTCCAGGACTAAAATTAATCATATATGGGGTTTATTGTTTGAAATAAAGAAAGGTAAGCATGTTGGCTGGTTGCTCTACACATTCTATCAACATTTTTCTTTATCTTCAAACCTTAATGATAACTGATTTGAGGTTTTATATATTTATTTATTTTCTTCCATAAATGTAATTATACTTTCTGTCACGAGACTTCCTGAACCTGGTTCACAGAGTAGAGTATTCCCTCTTATTCATGGTTTTACTTTCCATGGTTTCAGTTACCTGGGGTCAATTTGTTCTGAAGATAGTAAATGGAAATTCCAGAAATAAACAATTCAAAAATTTTAAATTGTGCATTATTCTAAGTAGCATGATGGAATCTTGCCTTATCCTGTTTTATCTCACCTAGAATGTGAATCATACCTTTGTCCAGTTTATCTATGCTGTTTACAGAACATGCCTGTTAGTAATCATCATCTGCTTTTGACATCCAACTGTCCACACTGTTGTGGCTAAATGAACCAGGATGTATCAGATGCTACAATTCCATCCATATTGCTGCAAAAGATATAATTTCATTATTTCTTATTGCTTAATAGTATTGCATTATATATATACACCACATTTACTTTATCCATTCATTCGCTGATGGACACATAGGTTGATTCCACATTTTTGCTATTGTGAATATTGCTGCAATAATCATAATAGTGAAGGTGTTTATGATATATTGATTTCCGATACCCTGTAGTGGAATTGCTGCACCAAATGGCAGTTTTATATTGCGTTCTTTGAGAAATCTCCATACTGATTTCCATAGAGGTTGCACTGATTTACAGTCCCATAGTTTATAAGAATTCCATTTTTTCTTCATCCTTGCTAGCATTGATTATTTTTGACTCTTTAATAATAGCCATTATGACTGAGATAAAATGATATCTTATTGTGGCCTTAATTTCCATTTCTCTGAAGATTAGTGATGTTTAGTATTTTTTCATATACCTATTGCTCATATGTATATCCTCTTTTCAAAAATGTTGGTTCGTATTATTTGCCCATTTTTAATGGTATTATTTGTTTTGGTTTGTTATTGTTGAATTGTTTGAATTCATTTTATATACTGGATCTTAGTTTCCTATCAGATGAATAGTTTTCAAATATTTTCTACCATCCTTCAGGATGTCTGTTCACTCTTTTGGTTATTTCTCTTGCTGTGCAGAAACTTTTTAGTTTAATTAAGCTGCATTTGTCTATTTTTAGTTTTGTTGCCTTCGCTTTTGAGGTGTCAGTTATAAATTATTCGATTAGACCATTGTCCAGAAGAGTTTCCCCTAGGTTTTCTTATAGTATTTTTGTAGTTTCAGGTCTTATGTTTAAGTCTTTAATCCATCTTGATTCCATTTTTATATGCAATGAGAGATAGGGGGTCCAGTTTCATTTTTCTGCATGTGGGTCTCCAAATTTCCCAGCATCATTTATTAAATACGGCATCCTTTCTCCAGTGTGTGTTTTTGTCTACTTTGTTGAAGATCAGTTCATTGAAAGTATATGGCTTTTCTCTTGGCTCTCTATTCTCTTCTACTGATCTGTGTGTCTGCTTTTATACCAATGACATGTTGTTTTGCTTACTGTAGTTTTGTGTTATAATTTGAAGTCAAGTAATGGGATGCCTGCAGCTTTATTCTTTTTTATTGGGATCGCTTTGGTTATTTGGCCTCCTTTTTTTGTTCTATATGAATTGCAGATTATTTTTTCTAATACTTGAAAAATGATAAGTGTATTCTGATAGAAATCGCATTGAATCTATAGATTACCTTGGGAAGTATGGTCATTTTCAGAAATTTGACTGCTTCAATTGATGAGCATGGAATATTTTCCCATTTTTTTGTGTTGTGTACAATTTATTTCCTCAGTGCTTTATAGTTTTCCTTGTAAAGGTTTACCATTTCCTTGGTTAAATTTATTCCAAGGTATTTTCTTTCTCTCTCTCCCTCTCTTTTTTTGTAGCTAATGTATATGTAATCGCCAGCAGAATTTCTTCCTCTGCTAGATCTTTATTGGTGTATTGAAATGCTACTGATTTTTAATGTTGATTTTGTATCCTACAACTTTACTAAATTAATTTATTAAATCTAAGAATTTTTTGCTGGAGTCTTTAGTTTTTTAGATATAAGATCATATAATTAGCAAACTAGGATAATTTGATGTACTCATTTCTAATTTGAAGGTCTGTTACTTCCTTTCCTTCCAGTACTATATTAAACAGGAGTGGTGAAAGTGGATATCCTTGTCTTGTTCCAGCTCTAAGAGGAAATACTTCCAACTTTTCCCATTCAGTGTGATACTGGCTGTGGGTTTGGTGTATATAGCCTTTATTATTTTGAGGTATGTTTCTTTTATTCTTTCTGTGCCTAGTGATACAGACCTTGTAGAATGAGTTAGTGAGAATTCCCTTCTCCTCTAGTGTATGGAACAGTTTCAGGAGGATTGGTTTTAGTTCTTCTTTGTATATTTTGGTAGAATTCAGCTGTGAATCCATCTGGTCCTGGGCTTTTCTTTGTTGGAAGATTGTTTTATTAATGATTCAATCTCACTACTTGTCACTGGTCTCATCCAGATTTCTATTTCTTCCTTGTTTAATATTGGGAGTTTGTATTTTTTTTCAGTAATTTATCCATTTCCTCTACATTTTCTAGTCTATGTATATACAGTTGTTCATAATATTCTATGACGACTTTTTGTATTTTTGTGATATCGGTTGTAATGTTTCCTTTTTACTTTCTTATTTTGTTTATATGTGTCTTCCGACTTCTTTTCTTGGTTAGTCTAGCTAGTGTTTTATCAATTTTGTTTATCTTTTTAAAGAACCAACTTTTAATTTTTTTTTTTTTTTTTTTGAGACAGAGTCTCACTTTGGTGCCCAGGCTAGAGTGAGTGCCGTGGCATCAGCCTAGCTCACAGCAACCTCAATCTCCTGGGCTCAAGCGATCCTACTGTTTCAGCCTCCCGAGTAGCTGGGACTACAGGCATGCACCACCATGCTCGGCTAATTTTTTTCTATATATATTTTTAGTTGGTCAATTAATTTCTTTCTATTTTTAGTAGAAACGGGGTCTCGCTCAGGCTGGTTTTGAACTCCCGACCTTGAGCAATCCACCCGCCTCGGCCTCCCAGAGTGCTAGGATTACAGGCTTAAGCCACCGCGCCCGGCCCAACTTTTAATTTTTGATCCTTTGTATTGTTAATTTAGTATCTATTTCATTTAGTTCTGCCCTGATCTTTATTTTCTTTTCTCATGCTAATTTGGGGTTTAGTTGGTTCATATTTTTTCTAGTTCTTTGAGGTACATTGTTATATAGTTACTTTTTAATCTTTTTTAATTTTTGATGTAGGCATTTAATGCTATAAACTTCCCTCTTAGCACTGATTTTGCTGTATATCATGGGTTTTGGTATACTGTGTTTCCCTTTTTATTTGTTTCAATAATTTTCTAAATTTCCATATTAATTTTTTCATTGGACCAATGGTTGTTGAGGGAATGTTGTTTAATTTTTATGTATTTGTATAGTCTCCAAAGTTCCTCTTAGCATTGATTTCTAGTTTTATTCCATTATAGTCTAAGAAGATATTTGATATAATTTCAACATTTTTAAATTTGTTAAGACTTGTTTTGAGATCTAATATATCATCTATCTTGGAGAATGATCCATGTGCTGATTAAAAGAATGTATATTCTGTAGTTGTTGTGTAGAATGTCTATAAATGTCTGTTAGGTCCATTTGATCTACAGTCTATTTAAGGCCAGTATATCTTTGATAATTTTCTGTCTAGATGATCTGTCTAATGCTGTGAATGGGGTGTTGATGTTTGCCACCATGTTGTATTGCTTTCTATCTATCTCTTTAGGTCAAGTAATATTTGTTTTATGAATCTGAGTATTCAAGTGTTGAGCACATTTATGTTTAGAATCATATATTCTTGCTGAATTGATGAATTAATCTCCTGGTCATTATATAATGACTTTCTTCATCTTTATTTTTTCTATTTTTGCTTAAAGTATATTTTATTGATATAAGTATAGCTACTCCTGCTTGCTTTTGGTTTCCATTTGCATAGAATATCTATTCTCAACCCTTTGCTTTTGGTCTATATACAAGGTGAGTTTCTTGTAAGTAGTATGTAGCTGGATAATTTTTTAATCCATTGCAATCTATGTCTTTTAAGTGAATCATTTGACTCTTCTGTGTTAAAGGGTTAATATTGATACACAAGGTTTTTTTTTTTTCCTATCATATTATTAATTGTTTTTTAGTTGTTTTGTAATTTTTTTTTTTTTTTTTTTTACTTTTTTTCTCTCTGACTGTTTGCCATTGTGGTTTGGCAGAATTCTGTAGTGGTGCTATTTGATTCATTATTGTTTTTCTGTTTTGATTGTTTCACCAGTGAGTTTTATACTTTTATGTGTTTTCATAAGGGTGAATATCTTTTTTTTTCACTTCCAAGTTTAGGTATTATTTGAGTATTTCTTGTAAAGTAGGTAGGACTAGTGATGAATTCTCTTAGTATTTGCTTGTCTGGGAAATACTTTCATTTGTGGAGGTTGATCTTGCCAGATATAGAATTCTTGGTTAGCAGGTTTTTGTTTTTTTTTCCTTTTTCTTTCAGCACTTTCAATATGTTATTCTATTCTCTTCTGGCCCCTAAGATTTCTGCTAAGAATCTGACATTAATGTGATGAGGTTTTCTTTATAGGTGGCTAGATGGTTTGCTCTTTCTGATTTTAGAATTTTCCCAACTGTTGAACATCCACAGGGAGTCTTGAAATGTATCCCCTGAGAATAAGGAGGAATACTGTATTTGTAGGAATACAAAGACCTAGCCATGCTGAAAGGTAGCTTAGCAAAGTGAGAGGGAAGAAATGATATTAACTAAGAACATGGTCTCTGATGTCAGGCGCTTGGATTTTAATCCTGGCTCTACTATCTTATTTCAGTTCCTTCATATCTGAAACACAATTAACATCAGTAAATTCTCACAGGAATTTTAGGAGGTTTGTAAAAGTATTATATCAACATTCTCAATTGTTGTTAGTATTACTGTCATGACATAAAGCTTGACTAATGATTGTAATATTGCTTACTGTTTTATATGATATCATAGATTCATTTACCTTCTGTACACTTATCAAATTTGATTGAATTATAAACTTACATGTATACAAAAACTTTGGATGGCATATGGCTTGTATGATATATTTCTAGGTGGGAAATTATATTCATCAAAAAACTGAAAATATTTGGTGATATAAATTATTCCAGTTAAAATGTTTTGTTTTATTTTGCCAAATGTAAAAATGCACTCAGTAAGAAAGTAATTTAAATAAATAAATAAAAATCTAAGTTTTCTGATTTTTAACAAAGACAGCCCAAAATACTGTAGCTCAAGAAAGATAAAGATTATTTCTCTTTCATTTATTGGGTGAGAGGTGAGAGGTCCAGAATTGATTGCCTATGAGGTCATCCAGGGAATCTGATTCCTTCTATATTGTCACTCTACAGTCCCCTAGATATTGTCCTCATTCATATACTTGAGGCTATATCACAGGGCTAAGTTCTCATTCTGAGTAAAGCACAGGCAATTCCCTGTTAAAGCTTATAGCTCAGAATCTTCACACATCCCTTTGGATCAAATCTCACTGATTGTTACTTAGACCCAAGTCCATCCTTAGATGTAAACAAAATATGTTTTCTAGATAGATGTCTGTGTTACAGCTTCAAATGAAGTGAGAATAGATACTGAAGGACAATTTGCTGCATTACAACTCAGTTACCACTTCTAAAAACATTAAAATGAAGGCCACTAATTCAAATTAATCTCTGAGATTGAATTTCAGAAACATAAACTGAAGACTGAAGTGAAGATACAATAGGGATAGGAATGTAGTAATGACAACAGTTGGACATATTTACTACCTCCATCAGCTTTCTTAAACTATTTTCATAAAATTTGTATGCACTAATGGACTGATATTTTCTCTGTATACACTCACTGGTTTCACTGCTGCTGCAATGATTACTAGGTTACCAAAGAGTGTAAGCTGAAGTAGTTTGGAGGAGACCTTTGGCAAGCATCTTACTTACATAGGTATTCTAAGTTCAAAGAACAAAATCTATCCAAGCTCCCTCAAAGGATTGAGTATCATTAGGGATGTAACTATGTCACAGGCATCAAGACCATTGGGGTCTTGTAGAAATATTGAGGTTGGATATCAAAAAGTACTATGGAATTTTTTTCTCCCTTGTTTGTCAAGGGAGAAAAATTACACCTCTTTCTTTTTAGTCAGATATATTTTTTAAACTGTACTACATCTCTTCCCTACAGTTTTGACTCTACTGATGACTAATAGTTTATGCATAGTCATAGCTCTTAGCTTTCATCCCAACTTTCTTTTATCAAATTCCCACATTCTCCATAACTCTTTAGTAAAATTTTCAAAAGAAAATATGATTAGTTATTGATCTACATGTACTGGAGGACAATTTCTTACAAATACTATGAATATAGGTAAGATATTTCAAAAGGCCTATGTGTGAAACCATCTGGACCAGGACTTTTCTTTTTAGAAGATTTTTAATTGCTGTTTCTATTTCAGCTCTTGAGATCGGTCTGTTCAGGGAATCTATTTCTTCCTGATTGAGCCTAGGGAGGCTGTGTGTTTCTAGAAATTTGTCCATTTCCTCCACATTTTCCAGTTTGTGTGCATAAAGATTTTTGTAGTATTCATAAATTATATCTTGTATCTCTTTGAGATCAGTTGTGATGTCTCCTTTTTTGTTCCTGATGGAGCTTATTGGAGATTTCTCTTTTCTGCTTTTCATTAGCTTAGCCAATGGCGAGTCAATTTTGTTTATTTTTTCAAAGAACCAACTTTTTGTTTTATTAATCTCCTGAATAGCTTCCCTGATTTCAATTTCGTTTAGTTCTGATTTGATCTTGTTGATTTTACCTCTTCTGCTGGGTTTGGGGCTGGTCTGTTCTTCTTTTACCAGCTCTTTGAGTTGTTTCATTAGATTGTCTATTTGTGATCTTTTTGACTTTTGGTTATAGGCATTAATGGAGATAAACTTTCCTCTCAGAACTGCTTTAGCTGTGTCCCAGAGGATTTGATAACTTGTCTCTCCATTGTCATTTTCTTCATAGAATTTTTTTATTTCCATCTTGATTTCTTCATTTATGAAGTAATCATTTAGTAGGAGGTTGTTTAATTTCCACGTTTTTGTGTAGAAATGTGAGTTTCTATTACGGTTGATTTCTACTTTTATTCCACTGTGATCTGAGAAGATACATGGTATGATTTCTATTTTTTTAAACTTCTTGAGGTTTACTTTGTGTCCTAGGATATGGTCAATCTTAGAGAATGTCCCGTGAGCTGATGAGAAGAACGTATATTCAGTGGA
>VSMD01033271.1:0-66119 GCA_008750895.1 Mirza zaza
TTATCAAAAAGTCTCCAAATAACAAATGCTGGCGTGGATGCGGAGAGAGAGGAACACTCCTACACTGCTGGTGGGACTGCAAACTAGTTCAACCTCTGTGGAAAGCAATATGGAGATACCTTAAAGCGATACAAGTGAATCTACCATTTGACCCAGCAATCCCATTACTGGGCATCTACCCAAAAGATCCAATGACCCTCTACAAAAAAGACACCTGCACTCGAATGTTTATAGCAGCACAATTCATAATCGCAAGGCTGTGGAAACAGCCCAAGTGCCCATCAATCCAAGAATGGATTAATAAAATGTGGTATATGTATACCATGGAGTACTATTCAGCTCTAAGAAACAACGGTGATATAGCACATCTTATATTTTCCTGGTTAGAGCTGGAACCCATACTACTAAGTGAAGTATCCCAAGTATGGAGAAACAAGCACCACATATATTCACCAGCAAACTGGTATTAACTGAGCAGCACCTAAGTGGACACATAGGTACTACAGTAATAGGGTATTGGGCAGGGTGGGAGGGGGGAGGTTATATACATACATAATGAGTGAGATGTGCACCATCTGGGGGATGGTCATGCTGGAAACTCAGACTTGTGGGGGGAAGGGGGAAAAGGGCATTCATTGAAGCCTTTAAATTTGTACCCCCATAATATGCAGAAATAAAAAAAAAACCCCAAAAACCTTATCCTGATTAGGGGTCCTGATCTTGCCAAAGTTGTCATGCTAATTAACTCCTCGTGCTTATAAATCAAAATGATATATCTCTCTCTGGATAAGAAATATACCAGGCATAGTAACTTACTTATTCCATCAGAGCTGTGCAGGCTTCAGTATTAACAAACTTCTCAGAATTTCAGTTTAGTATCTTCCAAGAAAAGAAATATGTTTTTGACACACTATTCCATTACTGCCCATTGTCATATTTTTTTCACATTGGTGAAAAATTATACCACTAGCTTTTGAGTTCATAAACAGAAATTAACAGTTTTCCAAGTTATATGACTTCCACATAGTTCCTAGGCTATTTATTTATGTGGACAGATACAGACTCAGAAAATATTAATAGACTATATCTCGTCATCTTGTCTAATTGCTTTCCTACATTTTTTAGATGACCTGGATGCATCTTACCCCATTATAAAATAAGAAGACAAGTATTCCCCTCTATACTGAAGATATATTATTTATCTCAGAACCAAAAGTGGACTAGGGGCACAACTGCTTCCTTTCATTCTCAATTTCCCAACTAAATGTCTATAAACTATCTATATTCTTTACCCTAAAAAGGAGAAAAGGAGAGGGGGAAGGAAATTCTGAGCTATTTCTGCTGTTAAAGAAATTAGGGAGAAACCATGTATGAAATAGAACAAATTGCTTTGCTCAGTGGGATCATATGTGCAAAGCACCAGTTTAATAACTCTTACGTGTGATGGCTCAGCATAAACCCTAAAAAAAATCAGCCCAAAATTCAAATTGTCAATACAACAATAAATGGTTCCATTCAGCAGTTCAATTCAATCAGTAACACTGGAGGAAATATATTTGGAAGCTGACTCCTCCTGGTTGGCTTAATATGAGGCAGTGCAGCTCAAAAACCAGAGAATCCATAGGAAAAATGAAATGATTACATGTGCTCCTTGCTGTGCTCTACAGTGTGCAACTCCGGGGTTTCTATCAAGCACTTGTTCACACACTTGAATAGATCAGAACACTTGAATAGATCAGAATCTTTTTTTGGAAAATATCTTGGCCATGCTTTTAGGGTGGTCAGTACCAATCTCCTCTGAAAAAATGCCGTAATAGTAGGTGTGAATATGGCTGTGCTCAGATTTTAAGACTTTCACAACTAAAATTAAGCAGGCCACTTACACTGCATGAGTCCATAGCATTTGAATCTATCGTATATCTGGAATATGGACTATACCTGTTCTTGGAAGAATGCTAAGCTTTAACTCCTATCAATGACCAAACTTGCAGAAAAATACTTCTGAAAGTTGCTTATAAGAGCAGACAGTTCATCCACTCCTTGGAGAGAGCTGGCCTTGATTCAAGTTAGACTTCCAGACTGGTGGCCTTCAGTAGAGTAACAGTGCAGTAACTGGCACATCGTTAAGTGTTCAATACATGTCTGTCTATTAAAAAATTAAAATGCTTTATTGGGATTTTTAATTCTTTCACCTTTTACCAAGAGCCCATAATTGACATCTCCGGATGAGAAATACTTTTATATTTTGTGTAAATTCTAGTGTTGGAAACACTAACCTTATCATGCTTAATACCTTTAGCCTACATATTCTTAGGATGACAAGAAAATTACACAGATTTTTAGAATGAACCTGGATCTGCTAGTAGTAATGTGATTTCAGATTATCGTCTGATATTCTCTAAGTCTCACTTTTATCATCTACCAAATTGGGATAAAATGCAACTTCCATGTTTACTGGAAAGGTTAAGTAAGATTGTGTAAGTGCTTCCCTCACACTTGCCATGCTGTAGCTCACACAGATAGAGTGGAGTGCTTACTTTGACACAAAAGTCATTCACTTTATATCAGAGCCTATTTTAAACATTTTATTATAATATCCATCAGGATCAAAAAAAACCTTGTTTTTTCTACTGAGCCTGTGGTCCTGAACCTAAGTAAGTTAACATCCCCAAGGGGAGTTCCTCAATCGTCATTGTATTCATCTACTCAAAGCCCCAAGTTTAATTTAATTTCAGTGTTTGATTAGCTCCAGGAGGGAGGAAAAAAGATGTTGATTATGAACACATGATCAAAATAAAGAATAAGCACAATAGGATACTAAATGATATAAAATATTTCTTCAGTTATGCTGCTTTTCTCGCTCCTACTCTTCACTTTTGGAAGTGAAGGTGAATTTGTTTTGGGAACAAGTGGATAAGGTTCTTTTTTTATGATTCAGGGACAAACTGTGACTCAATAGCTCATCTCATTTTTATAAGTTAAATCCTCATTTGTTTTAATTTCAATTATAGTCGTGGATCATATTCTGTTACATTGATATTTTATTTGTGTATTCATCATACTCTTCCATTGTAATTTTTATGTATTATTTTTGTAATGATCTTAAAAAAAAAAAAACAAGAAAGAGATGGAACTTACTGTGGCATCCATAAATTGACCACCCAAAACCACTCAATACTCCCTTCTCCCTTCTTCCTCTACTATAGATGTGAGATTTGAAAATGTAATACAGCATTGGCCAGTGCTATGTAAGTAGAAATCACAGAGTGCGTGTGGAGGACTTGGAAAAGCATTTTAAAAAGCATATCTGTTTTTATTCTTTGACTTTTTGTTTTCTTCTATCTTTCCCCCTTCTAATCCAGCCTGAAAAAGGAACTAAATGTGAAGATACAGAAGTCATCTTGTAGTCACAATGAAGAAAACCATAATTGCAACCATATACTCATAGTCTATATTTTTTCTTCCTCCTTTAATTACTAACGAAAACACACTGAAATTAAATTAAAGCTGGGCCTCTGGGGAGACGAATGTGATGACAACAGACACACTTTCTTTGGCTATATTAACCTAAATGGGTAAAGAGCAGAGAATCGTGCTAAGCAAGGGGGAAAAAAAAAGGTTTTCTTTTCCTATAATCATAAAAATAGCTAATCAGTAGATAAAAAAGAGCCTGGCTTCTTCTGACATTGCTAAGCATCTTATCAGTCCTGGACTGCTTAGAATGAGTCCCTGTTTGTTTGAACCACTGTTGAACGATATGCTGATGTTTGTAGGAGAAGACATTCCCTAAGTGTCTCAGATTGCCAAACTTCGAAAAATGCATCCAAATGATGAATTATTTTTATTTAGCATGGATTAGATCACCTTACTGCCTTAGAATAAAAACTTCCTAAATTTTGAGTTTCAATGGAAGAAATAACAACTCTTTGCATGTTTGGGAAACCATGGTTACCTTAGACCCAAACTTGTCTAATGTCATGAAGCAATTTTCCTCTTTTTCTTCTTCCCTGGTTCCTGATACCACTTTTCATTCAACCTGCTTCACACTTGAAGTGTTATGATTTATATGGTAACATAGAAAGGACTAAACAAAAATATGAGCTACTTCTTACCACCACAGAATTTTCAAATTTTATAGTCTTCAATCTCTATCCAGTGGGCAGGACAGGAAATTCTTTCAAGTAAGAACAATGAATAAATCCTGAATGCCCCCTTGAGGTGACATGTGTTTGGAGCACCATATAGTTCACTTGGTTTTGTTATGCCTTCTTTTTTCAGCAAATTCTTAAGAGCCCAGAAGCATAATTTTTGAGATAATGAAAAAAAAATCAGTAAATACAGGTATCACAGGCTATGACAACGGCAACAGGAAAAGGTGTCCCCATCACCAGTGAAAGCCTTTATTTTTAGTACACATATCAGGATATGTACACTGGAATTGAAACTGTAGTCAAAGAAGCAAAAAACTCAGAAAAGAAATTACAGGGGGGAAAAAAGGGAACCGAATAGTCAGAGAATTTGATACAAACTCATTTCCAGTAATATTTTACAAGTTGTTTTTTCCTATTGATAAACTCCATTTCATATCAAGAAGCGTTGATTCCAAGATCCAAGATCTTTTGACTTTCTTAGATATATTTAAGATGTGTCTTTTTTTTTTTTTTTTGGTTTAATATTTACTTCATGCTATTCATTTTATTTCCCCTTGGAACTTCAGATTTTTAAAAACCTTATAATTTTCTATTCTTTAAAGCAGTATCTTTTCAGATGCTTTCAAAGACTTTCTGGCTTTGATTGTTTTAGCTATTTGGTACAATTTTTATGTGGCATGACCGCACAACACTGAGTTTGAGACAAACTGGCCTAAGAGATGATGGCCCAGCCAGGCAAGCAACATCCATTAATTTATTTAAAACTCCCAAATTTACTATGACAGTGAAAAAGTGAAGAAAATCGTAATTATCAGAATACCTTTCTGAAAGAATAACTCCATATAATTGGAATGAATGTTTTGATAAGTTCCTTAGGTAAGTAGTGAGATTACAAAAAAACTGATGCTCAAGTAACAACAGGGTCTGCTGAATATTTTTCTAAGGAAAGTGAGTCTGATGAGGAATATTTATAGGGTTGAGTGAAGAATACATATCTGAAGCCAGAGCTAAACTGTTCACTGTAAGAGAGAAAAGCCTGAGCAGTAATCTTCATTCTTACTCTTTTCTACTATTAGCCTGTCTTCTAAATAAATGGTGAACAAATATGTGAAGTGCATCAGGCTCCAAGTTGTTTGTCTGATCAGAACACTCTGCCCTGGACTAAAGCATACAACCAAAAAAATAAATAAATAAATAAAAATAAACAAACAAAACCAAAAATCACTACTTTTGCCCTAGTTGAATAGTTTTTTGAGACTTTTGTCCCCATATTCCAAATAGTCTTTTCTATTGATCTGTTATTTTTATCTGTGATTCAGCTTGAATATTTTCTAACATCCTGTCTCAAGTTCTGTGATACTATTTTTTGTTCCTTTTGTTAAATCCATTGATTTGAGTTTTTAATGTCAATTTTTACTTGTAAAGTTTCCATTTGATTTTACTGTTTTATTTATTTTACTGGTTTGAGTTACAGTTTCCCATCTTTTCGTGTTTTCTATTTTCCTCTGTTATTTTTGAACATAATAATCATAGCTATCTTCAAGTGAATACCAGTTCACACCAGTAATTGACTTGTATCTGTTTTTTTACATTATCAATTTCATGCTTCTCTCTTTTATTTCCATGCCCACTAATTTCTGTTTGAATGCTAGATATTGTGACCTTAAAATATAAAATAGTAGAGGCTCCCAATGAAGGTATCTTCCACTAGAAAAGATCTTTGTTTTTTCTTCTGCTAGCCAGATAAAGTGGGGTGGGTATGAGTTGCTGCTAATAATCTTAATGCAGCCATGGACAGAGTTATGTCAAGGGAAGGTGGTTATTTTGGAAAAATGCAGTCTGCCTCTTATTTGCCTTTTCTCTAGAGGTAGGAGCTTCATGACTGTCCTTACAAATCTTTGGAAATCTTTGCCTCCTCTGCATCAAAGAACTGCAAAATTTTAACCTTTTCTTGAGTTCTTTTTGACCTAGCTCTTCAGTTCCTATCTTGGGTAGCTTCATATTTTGACAAATGTCTTGAGGAGGAGACTGTATGCTCCTTTGTGGCATATTAAGTCTCTGATTTTGTCACGCCAGTTGTCTTCCATTGCTAAAAGCTCTGCTTTTTTTCTGTACCATAGCAATGGTCCTCTCTGAAGGCTCAAGCTGGATTATCAGCCGCTAGCTATGTCCAGATTTTAAGTGACACTAGGGAAAAAGAGTTTTTGTTTCAGCAAGGGGAGATCAACAAGGTCAATGTGTCAGCAAGGTCAGTTTGTCACTCCTACAAGTACTTTCAACTCTCATCTGTTGTTTTCATATTCCTTCTTTCTCCCCACCTTTGGCAGGTGTTTATTTCTTGAACAGCACGTGAATGGATGGAATGTACTCTGCTCTTACAAAGTTTTTGCTTAAATCTTGTATAGCTTCAAGATTTGGAATAGGTCAGAGATAAAAACTGTACATGTATTTCAGAACCCTCAAGTTTTATTTTTGTTTCACCAGCCCCACAGGATTGTAAAAAGCGTTCTTGCTTCTTTGTTCTTAGCAGTGACCTTCTGTCTGGGCTTAGTCTTTATTTATAACTCATAGCCTCTGTGCAGATTCAATAACTGCCCCCCAGGGACCACTGCAGATTCTCCGCTCACTTCTGAAAAGTTCTCCTTACTATTTTTATAATTAATTGATTTCTTTATTTGTTTTTAGAAAAAATCGTGCCCTGCTGTGAACTAGTTCACCTTTTGTGGAAATGGAAGGCTTCCATTGTTTTGAATTTCCATTACCCAAATGAAACCCTCATTTGTGTATAAAGTATGTTAGACTAGCAAAAGACATACAATATATAGAATAACGTGTCAAACACCAGAGTATCTTCTACCTCCTTTAAGAAGTAAATGTTTGTAAGTCAACACACTTCCCAACTTAATACATAAACTACTGCAAGTACAATTGAAGGTCCCCTAAGTCTCTCACCCCAAATTATTCATTATCTTGAATTTAATATTTATTATTCATAGATATCTTTATGTTCTTTTCTTCCACCTACCTACATCTACACTCCCACGCCCCACACATAAGCATTCAAATTCATAATTTACTAATTAGTATTTCTGTATGTGTTTAAACTTGATATAAATGGCATTAGACATTGTATTGTATTGTATTGTGCAACCTGCTTTTTATTTATTTTTTTAAGAGAATTAACAGATTAGTTTAATATGGGAACTAAAGAGCAATATACAAAGATCAGCTGCATTTTTATAACGAGCAACAAAATTAGAATATAAATTTTATAAATAGTAATAAAGAATTTTATTAAATGATATGTATAAAATGATCCCTTTCTTATATTTTACATATGTGTATACATAGAGGCATGGAAAAACATCCATCAAAATGTTAATCATGGTTTTCTACAGAATCTTGTCTGATGTTTTTTCTTTCTTTTAAAAATATTTCTGCATTGCTTAATTTGCTAAATACATAGAGTAGCTTCATATCCAGAAATTTAATAACACTTTATATCATCAAATTTTTTAAATTATATTTTATTTCAACTGTTTAGAGTTTATAGAGTAAAATGTAAACATAAACCTAGAAGCCAGTGTTTATGTCTATGCATTGCCAAATCTTCTAATTGCAACCTGCTTTTTAAAAATTCAACATCTTTATTTCGAAATTTAAATTGTGTAGATATATGTAATTTTATTATATACTTTCACTGAGCATTTACATTTTTTCTGTTATCATTGCAAAAAATGTTGCTATGAATGTCCATATGCAAACATCTTTATATGAGTTTCATCTTTCACATGTGTAAGACATTCTCCCAGGAGAATTGCTAGCACAAAGAATATGCACATCTTCAATTTGAGCAAATTTCTATCCAAGATAACAATACTAATTTAAATGCCATCCACATTTTAAGGGAGTTTCTGTTCCTCTACACTCTCACTGATACTTAATCAACCTCTATAATTTTGCCAGTCTGATGGTATTAACTGCTATTGCGTTATGTTATTTTTAAAATTAATGCTTTCTTGATTACATGTATCTCAAAACCTTTTTCCATTCTATGTTTTTTCTTTGACACTTTGTTTACTGGGTATTTTAATGTGCAGACATTTAAAACTTCAATGTATTCATTTTTATCACTTTTTTTCTTTATGGCTTATATTTTTTTTGTCTTGATGAGGAAAGAATTCCCTTCTCTAAATTTTCTCCTAAAAGTCATAAATGTTTGCTTTACACATTTTGGTTCTTTATCCAACTATAATTATTACCTTAAAAAGGTATGAAATAAGTATCCAATTTTACTTTTTTTCTTATGAGTAGTCAATGGTCTCAGCATTCATTCACTGATTTGCAATGCCACATACATCATTCTACTAAATATTCAGTTATTCATGTATTTCTTTTTTGAATGTCTATTCAATCCCATTAATCTATTCGTTCTCTAATCTTATATTTATTTGTCTTCAAAATTAGTGGTGTACCTTGAAATTTTGCTGCTTTTTATATATTTTTATTAGTAGTTGTTAAATGAGATAGGTGAGGCTATGATCTATAATGATTTAATTTTGCATGTTGATGCATTCACACTACAAACCTTAATTGTCTAGCTAATATCTGCCAAGCTCTGTATGCCAATACCAAAACTAAGATGACTAAAAGTCTATTAACTCTATCTTAACACTTTTGATTACTCCTGTACACTTTCATAATACATATGGCCCAAGAAAATAATAAATACATTTTGTCTGTTATATGTAACCATTTTGACCTTATTACATTTTCCTAAAAATGGGAAATTAGGCCACTTCTGTCAAAAATATCTTGGAAATATGCAATCCTATCACCTTTTCAGTCTGTAACATTCAGTGTTTCCCCTATTCATACAGGGGAACAAATAGTAGACCCATTCTCTGCTCAGGATTCAGAGTTTTTCCCATGTGTTAGTAAAATGAAGGCAGTATATACTTCAGACAGCTTCTTTAATTGGTTTCTGGGAGTCCAGACAATTGGCTCCAATAAGAGTAATATCATTGATTATTCTTTATTATTAATATCTTTGGAAACAAATGCATATGAATGATTACTTCTTTAACACTTTTCAGTGCTGTTTACACAGTAAGTGCTAATAATTCATTGAATTCAAAGGGATACTAGTTTTCCATGGCTATAAGTACCTAAAGTCCAGAAGTTAAATGCAGATACCCCATGCAGCAACTATGCAACTAATAACATTGTTCCTAGGAATAAATTACTCAAGAAAAGGACTTTTGAAACTAAAGAAGGTGCTTTCTTTGTTACTTTTTAAATTGTTAGGATGACAGCAAATGAATACACAAATCTATTTCAGCAGTCTGAAAGAATTAATTATACACCCCAAATGCTAAAATTGTTGCTGGAAAATAAATTATACAGGAAACCCAGCTGGTCAGATATTTCTTCACAAAGCAAAAAGTATTTTGGGAAAAGTTTTATTGTGGAGTGTGTGGGTGTATGTGTGTGTGTGCATGTGTGTGTATTGTATGAATGTGTGTGCGAGATACACTCTGTGTGTTTGGAGAGTGTGGCAAAGGAACGGATGATAGATGGATACTCTTCCTCCAGAAATAATTTTATATATTGAAATCCTCACAGCATATTACTTATATACCCTAGTAAGCACCTGCATTCTAGAAAGCCACAAAAAATATATCTTTTGGCTCTTCTGCAGTAAAACTTATAGTTCAGTTAAAATTAAAGAACAAATTCATACTCAACTATAGTTTTGAATCAGCCCTCATGTAATACTGGTATTATCCAATACTCTGATTCTGCTGCAACTGGCCCTGGCTTCTTCACACCCCAATCCTATCCATGGAAGAGGGGTAGGGGAGGTGAGAGGGAGAGTAAAACTTGGACTGCTGGAGGGGAACTGCAGAAGTTCTGTTGTTCCCACCACCGTAGCCCTACTGTTTGAGGAAGGGATTTCCAGGTAGAACTCTATCACGCTTATAGCTACAAACGGAAGTTACAATGGGCTGGGCCTCTTGGGCCAAATTCAGGATGCATTACAGAATATGAGATTGTAAGGGAAAGGTGTAGACCTGTAAAAATTACTATAGATTGAATTAAGGAAAATTAAAATTACTACATAGCCTGCATCCACTAGTTTACAGACTTTGTGATAGACTAATAGCTAAGAAACAACAAAAAAGGAAATAATTACTAATAAGTATTTTTTTATATATATATATATATATACACATATTTTTTTCTTTTTTATTTACTGGTGATCTACTTGGGCATGTATTTATATTTTAAAAGTAGATTAAGAATGGACAAGTGAAGACAATTTCTATATATGAAAAAGGACTAGAAAAACTAATCACCAATCAAAGGTAAGCAATAATCAGACTGACTTGCCATACTTATCTAACCTGCTTTTACATATGAACATCCCTTACCTAACACTGAGCTCACAGTGCTGCAGTAGTCTGAGAGGCAGGAATTTGAATGCCACTAAATTAGCATCTTTGTTGATAAACTTTAGAGCCAGTGCCATCTAGATGGTAACCCTGTCTTTTTTGGTAAACCCTAAAATATCTAGTTTTTTAAAAATCAAAATGTTTTATTCTCTAATGTTTTTCCCCAGCAAACTAACCAATGAATCAGTATCTGCTACCATTTAGCTGTAGAACACTGATTAAAATTCAAAATTTCTATGAGCCCTCATTTTCTCATTTCTAAAATGAAGATGTTAAATTATTAGATGATCTCTAAAACCCTATACTTCTTAAAGATAAACTAGAATTATATACTTCCTATCTATTAAAACTATCTATTAAAACTAAGTAATTACAAGGTAAGTAGAGAATGTGTATCAATAGTAACTTCTCTTTCCCATTGTTTTTTTTTTTTTTAGAGAGGGCGTCTCACCATATTACTCAGGATCCCAGGTTGGACTCAAACTCTTGGGCTTAAGGGATCCTCCAGCCTCAGCCTCCCAAGTAGCTGGGACTACAGGGGCATGCCACTGCACCTCGTTTTATCAATAGTTATTTCTTTTTTTTTCTTTTTTTTTTGAGACAGAGTCTCACTTTATTGCCCAGGCTAGAGTAAGTGCCATGGCGTCAGCCTAGCTCACAGCAACCTCAAACTCCTGGGCTCAAGCAATCCTGCTGCCTCAGCCTCCCAAGCAACTGGGACTACAGGCATGCGCCACCATGCCCGGCTAATTTTTTTCTATATATATTAGTTGGCCAATTAATTTCTTTCCGTTTATAGTAGAGATGGGGTCTCGCTCTTGCTCAGGCTGGTCTCGAACTCCTGAGCTCAAACTATCCGCCCACCTCGGCCTCCCAGAGAGCTAGGATTACAGGCGTGAGCCACCGCGCCCGGCCATCAATAGTTATTTCTAAGAAGTCAAGCTGAGGAAGATGGATAGAATATTGATTCTATAGTGGTTATATGTATACAAATAAAACATTTATATTAAATGAATAGATGATAAAAATCATAATAATGGTCATTACAAAGTCAGGTAAAGCCAGGTGACTTTTAGAATAAAATCAGCTGTACTATTTTTCATTTTTTTTTTTTTTCTGTCGAGAAGGTTCTAGAGAGAACAGACCTAGAACTTTCTCTCTTTCTAGAGAGAAAGAGAAGTATTTTGGGCTACTTAAAGAGAATGAAGCTTGACCTAGAGACCCAGTCATGTAAGCAAAGCTACAATTTATACCTAAAGTTACAATACAAAAGAGGAAATAAAAAGCATGAGTCTACCAAGATAGCAATAGTATTAGAATATCGACAGATAATCTAATAAAGCAAGAACCTGAACTAAGGACAAATAGTAAAACAATAAAATTACAGAAAACAATCACTTGGAACTTAAAAGAAAATAGCTCTAAGAAAATTATTTTGCCATAATCAAAGAAAAACAATCTCATATCTATAATATATAATTCTTAAGAGATTATTTCAGAATTAGTTTGTACGAATAAACTTTTGATTATACTGAAATATTCTCAGTTGTCAAAACATCTCTGTATTTACTTTATTCAGCATATCTTACCTGGTTTTTATAAAGAATTTGTAAATTCCTTATAAAAAATGGCACCTTAAAATAGTAACCTTTTCCTTAAGAAAGAGACGTAATCATCTTTCATTTAAGGATTGTAAACTTCTTTTTATTATTTTACTGCCCATTTCAACTTCTTCCTTTAAGAAGTATCTAAATAACAATAAAAATGCACTTCAATGTTAGACTATTAGTGTGTGTGTGTGTATGTGCAGCCCAAAACATCTTTAGTTCAAAGCTGATGTCAGAGGGAATTACAAACTTGAATGAATCAGCTCATGACCTCCTTTAAAACTAACTTCAGAAATGGCTGCTTCATGCTTCATCAACTGTCTTTAACATAATGAATTATAAAGCATGGTTAAATCACCTTGCAGGGACTATTTAAAAGTGAATAGAATCCCTTTACTTTCCAACTTATCATTCCTCTGAGAAGAAGATTAGGAGGAGATACCAGATGGTTAGTTGTCCATCCATACTAATCTCAAAGGCAGTCAAATGTCAAATGGTCCATGCTATCATTAAGTTCTTTTGTGCATTGTGTATGAGTCATTTTTGAGGGTCACTAGTGGACTAATTATTGTAATTACCTAAATTATTTGTGAATTGCAGTGTGTAATATTTATTATCCAATATAAATAGGGTCATATGCTAAATTGTATTCAATTATAATATAGTAACTGATGTTAACTGGCATAAGTAAATTTTTTAAAAAGCACCTGAATAAAAGTTTTAGTAATGTATTATCTGGAAAGTAAGAAGATGATGACACAAAAAGTGCATTGATCATACACTGCAAAGATTTTAAAAAGCTCCGTAAGCCTAAGTAAGAAGGTTTATCAGTCCAAACACAACTTGAAGAAGAAAGGTTGTTTTTTTCTTCAAGTTTTTTAAATCTGCCCTTGTGCTTCCATTCTCAGTAACTTCACCATGGTCTGGGGGAATCCAGTTCACTTCCTCCTTAAAGTATTGCAATAACTTAATAATTTCCCTTCTTACTATATAATTCTCATCTACTGCATCCTACCAATCAATTATTTCTCATTACATTGTCCCATTCCAAATCTTGAGTTGCCTTATCCTGTTACCTGTAGGATTCCCCACACTGTCATTCTAGGTTATCAGGCAGTTTCTATGTGAGAAGAAAGAAAGGCAGAACACCGTGCCAATGAAACTTAAGTCACTAACTAGTTACGCAAGCTTGAGGAAGGCACCTTAGCCTGATGATTCAAATACCAATCTAAAATTGGCTTTCAGATTACCAAATCCTGCCTCTGTACAATATTTTGGCAGGCAGAGAAAGCAGAAGATCAAGTGATTTAACTTATTCTTAAAGAGAATTTTGACCAATTCTCCTAGTTTCAGCCCTGCTTTACACTTACTTCCAAAGGTACCCTGTGGCACCAACTGATGCCTTTTGCGGGTCTATGAAGTAAGCTAAGCAGCTTCTTGGCTTTCTGTGTAATTATTTTAGGATTTAGTATTTAGGACTGCTAGGTTAGTTACCACTTATCCATGCACTTTTGGGGCTCCAAAATTGGGTTGTTGTTGTCTCCTCTTCTGTTTTTCATCTTTGTGTATTCATGCCTTTGCAAAAGTTTCCCTTACTATCATTCTAACGGTATTTCAGAAAAGAGTGAAGATAAATGCATATGTTCAACTTGCTGTCATTACCCAGAATTAAGTTTTCTGAGACTTGTTTTAGAAAAGGCATGCTGTGAAAGCTAATTTCAGGAGACTTTGAATAGGCCTAAACTGTGTCACCAAAATAAGAAACATACCTGCACAGCACAGACACCCAGTTGAAGCATAAAGAGTATTGATTAATAGTGTTGCTCTATAACCCTGCATCCAGGGAGTTTTGGGGAGATTTGTACCAGCTTGTCAGCATCCTTATTGATAACAGTGAGATGGATGATTTGCATTTGGTTTCCATGAGATTGTTAGAGGACCTGGTTATGCAGCAAAAATCTTCCTACATGATCACCCAGTCATCAGGGCCAAGTCTCCTTTGGAGATCCCTGGTTCCAAGCTGTTTTGTGTACATGTCTGCAATTCCTGATCTGAGATAGGAAGTAAATCCTGTATAGTCTTTAATAAAGAGGGCAATTGGAGCCTGAACCTGACCTTTCCTGACCCCTTGCTGTGAAACAGCCTTTTAAAATATGATGCATATCATTAATTAATGCTATTGCTATATTGTATCAGTTTTCTTGCAATAAACTATAGATTTATGTGCATTGCCATTTTTGATCCTATGAGTTTTCTTTAACAATCTAACAATTTAATTTCATGTGTTAGTGCAACAAGTATATAATTTTACATTTTCATAACATTGCTTCAATAATTTCTGCATAAGAAACCAGTATGTTATATTTATTAGGTTAAAAAGACATTCTTGTTTTAGGTCCTAATAAAATAAGAGCTTCAGGTATTGAGTATATCAAAACATACCATTAGTTAATTTCAAAGCAAATAGAAACTTTAAAAACAATAACAAATACAAACCAGTACCAGGCAATAATGTTAAGCACATTTCTTCATGCCATGTGGACAATCTATAAATAATTGTTTACTTGTGATTATCAGCCTGACACTCTATCATCTATCATAAAATAATGTGCCTTACACTGTGAACCAATGTCACATATGAAAATAATCAGAACAAGTAAAGAATTCCAGGGATATAGATTTTCCATCTACATATGTGAAAATTAAAGAAAGACTATTGTGAATTTCAACCATTAAGCTAATAAAAAGGAAAAAGAACTATAGATATGATATTCTGGTCCATATCCTGTAGGAATTTCAAAACCCATATTGATAACTTGAATTGCATTTTGAATCAATATTAGTGTTCACTCTGCAGCAGAGTACTAGTGCATTTCCAACCAGAATAATGCAGCCAAATCTTGCACCTGCTGAAAGATTACTCATCAATCACAGTTACATGTAAGCCCATAGCACTAAGCCACCATGGAGATTATTGGTGGTGTGGATTGCTTCTTCCAAGCTCCCACCAGCAAGACAATATCATTGACAAAATTTGAAAAAGGAATTAGGCAACTGAGCCCATGTTAAATTCTGTACTCAAAAGTGTAACTTTGAAGCACTAGGTCACAGATGTCACAGGCATAGGATAAGTACAAGTTCTCAAAAGAGAAAAGAAATTTAGAGTTTCTAAATGTCTACCAAACATGGAATATTGAGCTAATAAGTGTTAGCTTATGAGAAAAATATAAATATTCCAATTTTATGAATGAAAACGAAGGGAAGAGAAGTAATGTATTGAAATTCTCAATGCTTGAAATGTCATAAGCAGAATCTGAACATAGGTGTGCATCACTGCAAAATGTACTCTTTCTATGGCACCACATTCTCTCCTAAAAACGCTCTATCACTCTTTTATCCTCTGACTATGCATGCTGACTCTTAATATCCTCTCTGCATTTTCTAAGTTTAATGTGTCTTCCTATCTTCCTCAGCTATTGAGTTTCCTAACACTCTGGCATTTCAAAAAAACCCACTCATTTATTCATTCATTTATTCATTTAATTATACATACATTAAATAAACATTATGAACACCAACCTACTCAAAGTGATTGAATAAATGCTACCAAATGTATAAAGAAGAATACATAGGCCTTGATCAAGGGATTTATACTACAGACACAGACTTAAATTTAGGATACACTTTATCACCTAAAATTAATCTTTCATATACCCGACATGCATGCCACATACGGTTTTAGTCCTTCTACACTCATAGTCTTAAATTTTCTTTCCTTTGCTAAATTATTACCTTTATAACATCAGCTGATAATGAACAAATATTTCAAGCTATTGAACAATGAGACTACCCGCCTGCCTGCTTTGCATGGCTGCATTCTCATATAAAACACATTTTTGTCTATGCAGCGATTGTTTGAGCAATCATAATAATGTTTTATTGTGCCTTGCCTTCATTTTATTAAGAAAAAGACCAGAAAATGGAAAATAAAGGCATTGTTTTGGAGATAATACAATTGAGACAAAATGGAAATGGTTAGTCATGCCAAAAGTGATGAATTCTAAGCTGATTGGCTCTGTTTTCAATTGTGAGGAAAAATAACCCAGTCCAAACTCATCAAAAAGAACTGCCAGATTTCTACCACTGAAGATTTTGTCTGAAAGCCCCGATTTAGTAATGAATAAAATAAACAAGCATTTTAAATTATAAGTTTAAAAATCGAGGTTAAAAAGCTTACCAGTAATTTGGATTCAGGGAGGGCTTTGCAACCCTGTAGAGTTGTAGCTACGTGATTATTACAGGCCCCTTTACCAAGAGAAAAAAATTTGCAGTTCACATTTCTTTTGAGAAATTCTTTAAGGAAATTGATAAGAGTCTGTCAAAGTGAGCATTAGAATCTTTTATTTTTTTCCTTACAAAATCACCAAGTACTTCAAATCACCAAGTACTTCTCAATATCCAAATTCACTTAGCTTAATTTTATTAAATGTCATTCAAGTAAGCTGTGAAATTATCCAGTCCATTATAGAAAAAATATGGTACATTCATGTGTCTAGAGAGGTAGATCAGGAAAGCAAGTATTTTAGACATGAATTTCCCTAGATTCAATGTTTAATCCAGTTTTAATTTTTAAAAATGTTATAAACTATATTTCATAAAATGTCAGTATTGATAAAATAATTATAATTTTATCTATTTTGAATTTTTGAACAGTTGAATCCCATTTGTGACACTGGCTACTGTATTTTGCTTCCAGAAATTCAACTATTAAACATATTTTCAAGAATGTTTTAATTGCAAGGTATGGGCAAACTTCATCAAAACAATCCCTTTAAAAATATGTTGGAGAAGAATATTTCCCAAGTATTTGTTTTCATAGAAATTAAGCAACACATTGAACCATTAAAATAATCTGTTTAGATGTTCAAAACACTTGATTCTAATTTTCTTCAAACATGTGTTTTTATTTCACATAGGTTATAGACAAAAGGAAAAAGTCTTGCTCTTAGTACCTCACCAGAATCAACTATGTCATTGCTTGGATTATTAGAGCCATTGAAAATTTTAATATTTTGAAAATTAGATTCTACTTGCTAAGAGCTAAGCTCATTTTCAAATGAAATATCTTGTATTAATAATTCAGCACTCAATATTAGTGTTCTTTCTTAAATATTGGATAGCACATATTTTTAAACTTGTTAAATACCTAAAGTTATTCTTAGATAGCTCAATCCAATGGAATTTATTATAGGTCTTTGGAGTCTTTCAAAGACATACCCAGCTCTTCAGTGATTGTTTCAGGCAACTATCTCTATTTAGAAGCAAACTACTCAGGATATAGAGTGTAGAGATAATTAATAATTAGACTTCGATAATTTTTTCAGTTTATACAGCAAGAGGTAATTTGAAAAAATGCAATCTAATTTTTAAAAAATAAAAAAGATAGAACAATTTCTGTGATATTTTATTCTAAATCACAGGATACAATCCCCATGAAAATACCATTACTTTTCACAGATCTAGAATAGCTCTGTGCTGAGTATGGAACCAGAAAAGACCCCAACTAGCCAATGTAACCCTAGGTAATAAGAATGAACCAGAAGGCATCACTTTACCATACTTCAAGCTATACTACAAGGCTATAGTAAACAAAACAGCATGGGATTGGCACAAAAACAGAGACCTAGATCTATGGAGCAGAACAGAGAACCCAGATATGAATCCATCCTCATATTGCCATCTGATCTTTGACAAAGTAGAAAAAAATATACACTGGGGAAAAGAATCCCTACTCAATAAATGGTGTTGGGAAAATTGGATAGCCACATATAAAGACTGAAATAGGATCCACAGCTCTCACCGCTCACAAAAATTAGTTCACAATGGATAACGGACTTAAACCTAAGGCATGAAACTATAAGAATTCTAGAAGAAAATGTTGGAAAAATTCTTATAGACATTGTCCTAGGGAAAAAATTTATGAAGACCCCAAAAGCAATCAGAGCAACAATGAATATAAATAAATGGGACCTAATCAGATTATAAAGCTTCTGCACAGCCAAAAACACAATCAATAGAGCAAATAGACAACCTACAGAATGGGAGAAAATATTTGCATGTTCTAAATCCAACAAAGCAGCATTAACCAGAATCTACAAAAGAACTCAAGCAAATCACCAAGAAAAAAATCAAACAAACTTTTAAAAATGTGGGCAAAAAAGATGAACAGAAGCTTTTCCAAAAAGGATAGACTAACAGTCAACAAAAACATGAAAAAATAAATGCTCAACATCTCTAATCATCAGGGATACACAAATCAAAACCACAATGAGGTATCACCTAACTCCAATGAGAGTGGCTCCTATAAAAATGTCCCAAAGCAACACGTGCTGGTGTGGATGCACAGAGAAAGGAGCAATTATACACTATTGGTGGGACTGTAAACTAGTATAATTTCTATGGAAAGGAGTATGGAAGAACTAAAGTAGACCTACCATTTGATCCAGCAATCCCACCACTGGGTATTTCCCAAAAGGAAAAAAAAGACATATTATAAAAAAAGACACTTGCACTCAAATGTTTATAGCAGCACAATTTACAATCACAAAGATGTGGAAACAATCTGAGTGTGCATCAATACATGAGTGGATTAATAAAATGTGGGAAGTACTACTCAGCCATAAAAAAAAATGGTGCTCTAGTATTTTTATAACAACTTGAATGGAACTGGAGACCATTTTTCTAAGTAAAGTATTGCAAGAATGGAAAGACAAACACTCCATGTACTCAGTACTAAACTGAAACTAATCAATCAACACTTATGAGCACATACAGACAGAAGTAAAACTCAATGGAAATAAAACAGGTGGTGGGGGAGGACGAGATGGGTAAATTCACATCTAATAGGTAAAATGCTCACTATCTTGGTGAGGGCACACTTACGACTTTGACTCAAACTGTACAAAAGCAAATTATGTAACCAAAACTGTGTATCCCTGTAATATTCTGAAATTTAAAAATAAAGAAGAGAGAAAAAAATCGCCATGTTCTTAGAGTCATAAGGATAAAACTTTAGTTTTTCCACTTTTGGTCTGCTATTTCTTCAGCTTTCTTCCACCTAGTCCAGCGGTCCCCAACCTTTTTGGCACCAGGGATCCATTTCATGGAAGACAATTTTTCCACGAGGGGCCTGGACACAGAGCTCAGGTGGTGAAGAGAGTGATGGGTAGAGGCTGTAAAGACAGATGAAGGTTCCCTTGCTCACCGCCCACCTCCTGCTGTTTTCCCCCTTTCCTAATTTTAATTTTTAACTTTTCCACGGATAAGGGGAGAAGAGGTGTGGTGGTTGTGGGGTGGCAGAGCTCTGTGGCCATGGTCTCTAACAGGACATGGACCAGTACCGGTCCGCAGCCCAGATAGGGGACTGCAGACTTAGTCAATGGTAATGTGCATATAAATTCCGTGAAATTATCTATCACATTATAGAAAAATTTAGCATAATGATGCATTCACATCATTTTGAATTCCAGATTTTAAGACAGGTGCTCTTGTTAGGACATAGTCATAAAAAAGAGAGAGATTGTTTCCATACTTCGAGGAATTTATAGACCACAAAGACACAAAAAGTGTCTGATTATGGTGTGGGTCCTTAAATATTAGTAAAATGAATAAGTGAATGAATGAAAATATCACTTATGTTATTTAAAGACTTGACAGTGGAAGAGAAGGTACAAAAAAGACTAAGATGGAATAACCAAATCTTAGGAGGAAAACCAGGATAGTGCAGTGTCTTACCCACCAAGAAAGAGTTTCTCAGTAAAGGAGATGCCAAAGGTATTGGATGCTGTCAAGATTTCAAGCAAGACATGGACCAAGAAGTGTCCTGTATATTTAGCCCCTTAGATGTTAATGGTGACCGCACTGAAAGCATTTCACATGAGTGACAACTACAGAAGTTTGAATAGAATTGATTGAGGAGTGAATGCAAGGTGGAAAACAGATCCAAGTTTAGATTACTATTCCAACAAGTTTACAAGTGGAATGGAAGAGAAAGGGTGGCAGTTAAAATGGGATATGGGATTGAGAGGCAATTTGGTTTTGTTATTGTTTCAGGATAAGAAAGCAAATCTTCAAATACACGCAGGGAGGCATGAATAGAGAAGGAAGTAAGAGTCCTAAGAAAATAATGAGGGAAAAATCTTGGGAGCACAAGTAAAGAAATGTTTCTTTCCCCTTGACCTGGTTAAAGAATCACTGGGTTGGTGGGAATACAGGTATCTTATTAGGTGTGGTGTTTGGATATTGAGGGAGATCCTCTGTTGTCTGATTTTGATATCTTTTCTGTTCATTAAGCTGAGAATGGTGAGGAGCTGGAAATAAAAGCTTTTTAAGTAGGCGGTACAACGGAAAAAATAGATATCATAAATAGCAAAGGTTTAGCTTCACGTTTTAAGGCAATGAACCTAATAGTTGGTATGCTAAAACCCGTAACTTCATATATGCTAGAACATTTTTTCCAAGATTATTTTCTGTAGAAACAAAAATGTTTAAAGATTTATTTTCTTCATTAGGTTTTAAGTACTAATTTTTTAGCATTTATTCATTTCACTTCAATAAATATACTTTCTTTGTGTTTTTTTTTAAAGTTATGAGCATAGTATATGTTAACAGATTTTAAGGGCCAAATTACCATATGTTAACTAACATTAAAATAACCTATATTAAAAGAGAATGACATGAAGGCCTTGGCTTAATTTTATTCTTATATTTTAGTGTTATTTCCTCTATTTCTAATGCATACTAAACTTTTGACCTAAGTTCATTTTTCTTTAAAGTCTTCTTAATGATTTCCTTTCTGCCCCAGTTACCAGAATTCCTTAAAAAGATATGACTTTATATTTTTCATTGTCTTAGGGTATTTGAGAGAGAAGTATTGTTTCATAGCGGTTGATGCATTTAAACTTGGAAATTTTCCTTTTAACCTAAAAAGCAGGCATTAGGTAAACCATTTTTCTTAAAGAGAAAAATCCAGCTACAATGCCCACTCCTGAATTGCCTGATTCCCACTTATCCTCTTAAATGTGTTCAATTGATTTTATACAAACATGTTGTTTTCTAAAAATATAGCCAAATAATATCAGTTTATAATCTATACAGGAAACATTACTTAAAGTGCCTTGAAAGTGTTTTTATGCTTGTTTGCATTGGAGTGAGGACACTGTGGAAAGAGGAAGAACAAAGAGACAATAGTGAACAGCAGATTTTAGTCTTTAACACAAGCGTGGCAACGTCCAGCTGCATGATGAATCTGGAATCCTGGATCTAGAGCACCAGAGATAAAGTCTTAAAAAAAATAGCTCACTTGAATTACATAAATGAACTCCTAATAAATCCATAATATCAGAACATTTTTTACCCTAACTGATAACGGCAGGTTTTATTGCATTTCAAAAAGAAGACAGGTGATATAAGGCAATTATTAATCATGGCAACATAGGATTCTCACAGATCCGTATTCAAATCATGTCTTCATCACAACTAAGTCATGGAACCAAAGGCATGTAAGTGAGTAACCAAGTGACTTAAGTGCTGAGCCACTGTTCTCATCTGATAATGGAGCTAATGTACTAGACTGTTGGGAGAATCCAATGGGCAATCATAACAAAATGCTTAGCACAGGACCTTGGCACTCAGTGAGCACTCAGAGGCATTAGCAATTATCATAAATCATTAATAGACTATTTTTGCATGTAATTAAGTCCCTCCATCTCAGGAATTACAAACATCATATATATTATGACTTTTTAATGCCCCTCTTTTAAATGATAATAAAATGTTTCTTCATTTGAATTACAACTAAGGATAATGTGTTTTGCTTCTTTTTTTGTCCTTCATGTGAAAAACTAATTAGGTCAATTGGTGTTATTCCTGTAAGAGAATTCTTAAAAAGTTTAATGTGTGATTTATAGAGGCTTCTCTACACTCCTCTATTTTCTAATTACAGAGGCCACTGTTTATAGAAATTTTATTATAGCTTGCACCTTTGCACAGGTATTTGATAACTGAAAACCATTTCAAGCTTTTGCTGCATTTGTGTCCCAACAAGTAATTGAGAAGTCTCCACCTAGACTTCCTGGAAAGGAATTTCAAGTATCAGGGAAGAAAATTACAAAAGGTAAACTAGAGTGAGGAAAAGATAAAAGGTTGAGAAGAGCTCCCTTAAAAGTTTAGAGATGTCTGCATGCAGATATGCCTAGTGTAAAAATGATATCAAGGACATGGAGATTAACACTGGCATTGCTCTTAATGTACTCCAGACAGGCACCATGAGCAAAAAGGAAGTCAACCTTCAGTGTGCCCTGGCCATTATTATTCCTCACAAAGAATCCTAAAAAAATCACAGAGCAAGACAATGGCTTCCAATGCTGAAGTTTTCTAATGCCTATTTGACCTGTCTGAGGTTCCTCTGGAAGTCAGCCTCCTTCACAGCTATAAATAGAAGTGGCTGGAGCTCCTCAGAGAGCAAAGGTAACAAGGAAGGTGTTCTTGACAGGGACTAGCACCCTGCGGGCTCTGATGGGCTGAATCCCCTGGGTTGCTCAGACCTTGCTGTCCTGCCTGCAGCTGGCTTTCTGTGGCTGATTTTCAGCCTGTCAGAGAGACTTTTCTCTGCCTCTCTACAGACAGGAATCTATAGGCCACTGCAGCTGAGCATTTCTCCCAAGGAGGCTGGCCAAAAGCCCAGGCACCTCAGGGAATCCAGGATGTTGGAGAAGGACTTTTTTTTCCTTCTCCTTAGCTAAGGAGTGCAGTTGGCTTGCATTCCTGAACCTAAAGTAGATAATTAAGATCAACAAATGTTAAGCTTAAATAATTATGAGATCTTAATGAATTTGTTTTTTAAAAAATAACATAAACTTGTATAGCAGATAAATGCAGAAACCTAAGTTGGATTTCTTTTCTTCCATCCTAAAAATCAAATTTCTTAATAGTATTAGGGCCTAATTGTAAAGAGGTTCAGAAGGCAGGAATCTGACTCACTCATTTGTCTTATAAAACTAATAATAAGAAAATCTTATTTTATACCTAGACTTATTTACGGAATGGAACTTGGGTAAATATTTGCTACTATTTGGGCTTTGGCAGTATCTTGTTAATGTAAGCAATAGAAGAATATTAAAGGTACAAAAAAGTCAATCCCATGGGAAAATAATTTTGATCTTGGATAAAACTAATCAAATGATTTTGAGTATACTCACAAAACTTTTATCAAATTATATTCAGCTTCTAATAATGAATTTTATTATATGTCTTTATGTTGAAATTGCTTCTACTTTGCAATATGAAATCTCACCTTTCAGGAATTTGGAAAATAAGTTTTCCCACTTTTAAATGAATAATCCCAGGATTTAAATTCTGCTATTTGTTTAGGAAAAAGCAGCAACATTTTGCCCAAATATCATGATGAAATGATCCCTTTACTTATACTTGCTGCAATGAAAGTTTTCCTTAATTATCTGACTTGATTTCCAGACCATGTTGGTCTAGGCACTCAGGAAGTTCATATGCTTTTAAGTGTTTTCTGAAACTACCTCCAGGGACAATGTGACCGTACTGTTTTGGTAGAAGTAAAGCAGCACAGCTTTTCCTTCTCTGTACCTGGTGGCCACTGGAGGCTGGCTGAGCCCCATTAGCACATGCTTCCCTTTAAAGCTTGATGTATCCACTCATTTGTCTGTTCAACTGCCATCTCAGTTAGCTGAGCTGATTGTCTGGATTCTTTAACATCATCTGCAATGTTCATTTATGTTTCCATCAATGCTGGAATAGCCCACATGTCTCAGTCTATCCTCTGCCACAAACACATTATTTATGTAGTCGTCTAAATGCCTATAGTGCTTCACAATGAAATAATTGGAGCTGTTCTCTTTATTGTTTATTTCTCTCAACCTAAGGTATCCACTCCACTCAATCCTTAGTGGACTAGAAAATGGAATAGTTACATTGCCAAATCTTGAAGAAATGACACACACTGACAATTGTTAAACACACACGCACACACACACACAAAACTTAGCTAGTTTATTCCTTCAGTATCTGTGCTGTGATTTTTCCCTTGTTAGTGCTCTCAGAATTTTTGTGAAAGGTGTGTATCTTAATTTGGATTCTCCCAGAATCAGACCCTATGATGAGGATTTGAATGCACATGGCTTATTCAGGAGCTGATCTCAAGAAGCACCCATAAGGAATGCAGAGGAAAGATAAAGGGTGGAAACCCATCAGGGGTGAGTTGTTGAGTGAACTGCTGCTGCAACCAGCTAGCTGGGGAAAGCTGGTATCTGATATGGAGTATGCCTCAGAATTATCCCACCTTAGGGGCACAGAAGCTGCATATTTACCTCCAACTCAATATGTTATTAGCTAAGGCAGTAACCTACCTCTGGGCATATCCAACCTGCCCTGCAAGGGGACTGAGGGAAAGCCCTCAGCTGGAGAGCGACAAGATATGCAGCAATGACATGTGATGGCATGTCCAATGCTGAGTAGGTTATGGAAAAACATTTTTTAAAAGGCTGGACACCTTTCTTCTTTACATAGCAAGTGCGGCAGCAAAATATTTTAAATCATACTTAAAATTAGCAAGACATATTTATTCAATAATTACTTTTCAATTTCCAGCCATGGACCAGGAAACATTGTGCTGTGCAAAACTCTTATGGCAAAGGTTTTTGTGAATCAAATGCCCATACCTGTGTAGTTTTTGTTGTTGTCTGTATGCATGCATTTTCATACTTTAGGTGTGCATAAAAGCATTCCTTAAGGGGAAAAATAGAGGTCTAATGAGGTTGGTATGGCATCTTTTGCACCAAATATCCTAGCTCTCTGACCCTCCCCTCCATCTCTATCAGTTCTTACAATGGTGGTAAAAAGCATAACCGTGCTTGAATTCAGGAGGAGTTTTTATTTTTATTTCCAAGGCCTGATTTAAATAAGAAAGAAAATCCTGGTCAGTATATGTCTCCTCACACTATGTGGAATTATGTAAAGTATGTAAAGGACTGGGTGTTGAAAAACATTTGCATTTTATTAACAGGTCAAATATACAAAATCTATTTTGAAATATGATATAATGGATAGAAACGCTTCAAAACATATCCTATCATAACAAGTCAAGCGGAACATTTTTTTCTACCTGTGTGGAAATAAAACTATCATTACATTTTCAAAAGATCTTCTCCCAGTATAAACTTGTTGCTTTAGAAGTAAACACGAAGACTGTAAAAAGTCAGGTCTGCGAGATGGAGTTAATTCTGCTCAACTTGCCGAGTTCAACAGCGGCAGCGTTTTTGGCAGTGGATGTGTAAGAAAGGGGAGGAAAAATTTTGAACTACATAATAATTATAAAGTATTATAGCAGTCTAAGTTTTCAAGGTACACATATCTTATTTGATCCTCCTAAAACTTAGAATTCTAAGCTAGGTAAGGTGCTACTTCCATCTTCTAGAACTTCAATGAGCAGTGAGTTCCTGTTAGTCCTGAAAAGCAGGAACTATAAAATGAAGAATAATAGAGTTGGTGACAACTGCTAATGCTTTATCCCAGTTTTGTCACAGAAAACCAAGTATCATGTCATAGGCCACTGGCTAATTAATGCACACTGAAATAGTCCAACCCAAGTCTGAAAAAGTTCAGGGTTTTCTGTTGACATATAAACAGAACATAAGTCTATGTGAAAAAAATTCTCATTTCATTTTGGGTCTAGATTAATAACTCTTCCAGGAGCTTCTTCGTAGCAGGCCGATTTATACTCACTATGATATTAAACAGAGATTTTAAATATGGGTTGACCTCGAGCAAAAAGCACATTTATTATTCTCTGGCTTATATTTTAATATGTTTAACTAGTTCCTGATTTGTTAAAGGCTTAACTATATTTCAATTATGTTACAAGAATCATGGATGTATATCACCCTACTAAAATAGAGTTCTTGCCAAATATGCATGATTTATTTTAATAATGTTTAAGAGAAATAATTTTTTAAGTATTCCTATTCTGGAGATATTTTGTAATCTAATGGACACATTGGATTGAGTCATGAAACAGCTCTTTAATTAGAAATGGATACTCAATATGTAATAAGCCATTTACATAGATTTAAGAGTTTTATTAAGATACGAGATTATACATCCATATAATTTACGCAAAAATCTCTTCTATGACCTTGATTTGTGAGGAGAAGGAGGGGATACAGAATATTGAAACATACAAAACAAGGCCATTATTTTAGTCAATATAGATGTACCAAAATTTTTCAGTAGTCCAAGTTAATAGCCTTATCACACTCAGAAAAAGTGTGTCCATATAAAAATGTATCCTATTTGCATGCAGGTAAGATAAAATATGACTTCTTAATAAAATGTCAATTTCAAATGGTAAATAAGTAACTATTCATAGTTTTGAATATTTTGTGTTGTGATAACAATGAAATCAACCCATGGTGTGTTTCTACCCAATTAATTTGGTAAAAATCATGAATGGCACATCAACTCCTGGAACAAATTGTCTTAATATTATTAGAGGAGCTGATGCATATATATGACCAGAGGAACTTTTGTTAAAGAAAACATTGGCACACACCAATTAGCTTATAATGTTCATACAAGTCAAAGTAAAATTGTATATGCTAGTCACAGTGACAGACTGAGTCCGGGGTTGGTAGGAAGGCAGGTTAAATTATTGGAGATCAAAGACATCGTTTGAGCAATTTTCTTGCCCCTTCCAGAGGACTCTTCCAATCCATGGCATCTAGAAAAATCTTCCCAAACTTCTAAAAAAATTTATTATTCAATAATTTAAATCTGGAAACTAGTGCTAAGCAGCATTTATATATACATGAGTAGAGAGCATTTTGAAATGTTCACTGCTAAGCTCAGTTCGAAAGCACACCATGCTAATATTGTTGTAAAGAATTAAGACCCTCCAATCTCTCAGCCAGTGAAGCTCATAATGGGATATGATCTTGCTGAGGATTTTAACCTAATGACAAAAGAAGAGGTACTCTTAAAGTACTGTAGGATTTAAGAAATGCAATCGAGAGGTATTTAATAGTAAGATCTTCATAGAAAATGACAAGAATGAGGGTACACTGGCTTTTTCATCAATAAGAGGAAAATCGTGGCATGATAAATCCACGATATTGTAGCATTTAGCAAATTACTCTACTAGATCAATACATTGGGAAATTGCTTAACACAATTGAGTACATTTTAAGGGCGTGAGGGAGAAAGAAAAAAAAATATCCCAGAAAGATAGAATAAAACTACCAGAGTAGAACTGCAGTAATAGCGTAATGGTACATTTTTATGCCTCTTATTTGTAGTACTTTTTAATTACCTATTTTTACATATTGCGAATTAAATCTTATGTTGTATCACAAGTGATTTTAAAAATATGAATACTGGCAAGATATTTCTTTCTGATTCATGGATTTGTAATCCTTACAACTACCTATGCCTATATTGTTGTGCTATCTTAAAAAGAGCTGTCACTACTGGCACGGAATCAAAGTGAATACTGATACTTTTCCCCACCCTTTTTCTTTCACACTTTCCACAATCTAATATTTTAGATATTCCTTAGAAAACAAGATATAGTTGAATTTTTAAAATAAAGACACTTTTGTCTTTAAACAAGATAGTTTAATCAATTTACACTTTATGTCACTATCAAAATATTTGATGGTGACTTCGCCGTATTATTTTTACCATTTGTTTGTTGTTCTATGCTATATTGATAGTTTCTCCCATCTTTTTGTCTCCTTTAGACTGAGTGTTTCTTTTAATTAATATTTTACTTTTCCATCTATTATTACACACTTTTCTGTTCTCTTCGATTTACTCTAGAAATTGCAGCATGCATCCTTATTATCAGTTTTACATCCCTCTTCAGACAATTCAAGGACCAAAGAATCAGTTTAACTTCATTTAATTTCCCCTTGATTCATATCATTTTTGTTGTGTATTTGTGTATTTTAATTCCCTCCATTCAATTTATTCAATTTCAATATTATTTTATGATGTCAAATTTCATTTAGATTTATCTACACATTTATCACCCTCTTTGCTTTTTATTGCTTTCTGCATCTCTCAGATAATTTTCCTACTACATAAAGTAACTATTTTAATGCACGTTTGCTAGTGATAAACTCAGGGGGTTTCGGTTTTGTTTTGTTTTGTTTTTTTGTCTGAAACTGGTTTTATTCCATTTATTGCTTTAAGAACATTTCCACTGACTATAAATGTATACTTTTGCAATTATTTTTATTCAGCACATGGAATATAGTATTTCACTGTATCCTGGCTTCCACTAGTATTCTTGATGTTCAAGTCTAACAATCAGAGTAAATCTGTCTTTTTTCTCTTATAGTTCTGTTTTTGCAGTTTAATTATGATATGCCTAAATGTAGTTTACTTTATTTCTCTCTTCTTTTTTGGGTTGATTTTTTTAAAACAGTTCTGGATAAAGTTTTAGGCATTATTCTATCAAATATTGCTTCTGCCTCTTTCTTGCCTCTCCTTTTGGAACTATGATTAAACGTATATAAGGTCCTCCTACTGTTTCTTCTCTTATCCTCCTTTTGTATCTTATTGATTGTTTTGTCTGCCCCAACTTCTAGCTCTCTAGTCTCTCTGCCATTGTGTCTAATCTGCTGTTAAACTCATTCAGTGACTTCTTACTTTCAATTATTGTATTTTCGATTCATAATTTCAATATGAATGTTTTTCAAATATATTGTCACCTTTATATAGATTTCCAAGTTTGTGTTTTTCATCCCAATAAAAATAATAAATAAGTATTTATTTTTATATAGTTGCATTACAGTTTGCATCTCATACTTTTATTATTTTAAGTCCTGGTAGGTCTACTTTTTCTTTTCAAGTTTTCATATGAAAAAAAATTCAAAATTATAGAACAGTTGCAAGAATAAAAATAGTACACAGAACACCTATATACCCTTTTCTTGATTCAAATATTATTAAAATTTTCTTTTTTTGCTTACCATTATATCTATAGATATTTATAACAGGTATTACATAGATATGTTGTATTATAGATATTATGTATTTGAGAATTAAGCCAAATAGAATTAAGCAGAATACAATGATTCAGAGCAAGAGAAATATCTCCCTATCATTAATTCAAACTCTTTATCCTGATATGCCTGAAATTACCCCTTGGATTGCATAGCTTTGCAAGCCAATAAATTCTTCTAAGCTATTTTGAATCAGATACCTATGTTTCATCTCAGATTCTATACTGATTCAAAATTTTTAAAAATCTGTACACAATAAGATTCCGTGTGTAACTATAGCATATCTCCTCTCAATACTTGCATGTCAGCAAACAATAACCAAATGAGGAAGAGAAGGCATATAAAATGATAAATAATATAACAGGACTTAAATTTAAAGAGGAGAGAAGACAGAAATGCTAATTAGCACATTTAACTTTTATGTAGTCAAATCTTTCAATGTTTTAATTATTGATGAGTTGCCTTAGGAAAAAATAAAATGCACATACATGATAAACGCACAAAACGGCTCTCAACTGAGTCCACAGCACCTTAGCTGCTGCCACTGTCCTTATATAAAATGTTGGGTCAAAAGTGAGACATCAGCAAACAAAATAATTTCCAGAAGGATTTGAACACAGATGAGGAGTTTCTAGTCCAAGCCTCCAAAGCCACCATTATCTTTCACCAATGTCTCTAAAAAAGCCTTTAACTCGTCTTCCAGGAGGCTTTTTTTCTTTCTTTTTCACCGTCGCTTCTACACATGGCAGGCAAAGAACAACTCACCTCACCTTCCCATTCCAAACATGAATACGGCTAAGACTAAAATCCTTTCTACAGCCCGCAAAGGGCCAATCAGTGGACTATGGGTACCTCTCCAATCTGATCTCTCACCACTGTTCCTCACTTAAGCCATTCCACACATCCTGGATTGCTTGAGGTGCCTCTAACATACCAGTTTGATTTCTTTGGCAGCAACTCTGCCTGGAAGATTCTTCCCCAGATATTCCCATGGGTTCGCCCTCATTCAAATATCATATCTTCCAAATAACTAACCCGCCTAAAATATACTTCCCATCTTTCCATCCTTCTTTTTGCCCTTCCTCTGTTTTGTTTGTATTCATAACACTCACATTACCTGAGGTGTGATATTGTTTATCTGTTTGTTGTCTCTTTCCTAGAATATAAATTCCATGAGAGCAAGTGTTTGTTTTACTCACTACTACATTCCCAGCTCCTAGACCAGTGCCTGATACCCAGTCAGCACAAAACGAATTATAGTTGAACATATAACTATAATTAAGGCTAACTACTTTTGAATTATGTTATTTTAAGCTAGGCCACCTCCCCAAATAAATAAGCACTTTACAAGTGAGATGCTGGCTCACCAGTACAAATATGAGTTACTAGGTGAAAATAATGCATCCCATTGAAAAAAAGATATAAACTGTACTGTACCTTGCTAAATGAAAACAGTTTGCTTTTGATTGCTACCAAGAAAATATTTCATATGTTCTTGTCTATTGCTTTTGTGGTATGTATGAGGTGTATCCAAATATTCATTCATCCTATTAGCTATTAGTTTAGTTGAGTTGTAGCTTTTGCCTGTTTTGGACAACATCATTTACTGAAAAACAACATTTCAACAAAATACATAAATAAGGAGTATTTAAATATTTTTCTAATTGTGGAATACCTATTTAATACCTATTTAAAAATCATAATGAAAGTGTCCTGTTATTAACTTTGCCAAATGTGTATTTCCCTAATTAATTTTTTAAAAATCATTAACTTAAACATTTTGCAAATTATTTTTATCATTTTGCTCTTCATTGTTAATGAACTGAGTTCTTGGAATCATAATGTGATTTCATAGGCATAAGAGAATATAGATACTAAGTATTTTATAAAGCATTAGATGACAGTTTACCAAATAGCCTAAATAAATTTTAAGAGGTCTATCAATGTACCTATGGAATCCCACTAAGACATATAATTGTGTGTACAACATATATTGATGCTGCCATACACACAAAAAGTGGTTCATAAATATAAAGAAATACCAAAGAAGTGGGTATGTAATTTTAAGGTACATAAACTCTAAACTTCTATCTTTCCTATATTCCTGCATTATCTGTTTCCTCATTCTCAGAAATTCTCAGCTCTTGCTATATATTTGAAATTTTACAGTACATTAATTTAGCTTATAACTAACACTAAATGCATAAAACATAAAAGAAAGCAAAGTAAATGTGAGGAAAGAAAAATTGAGCAATAATGAGTAATGCCAAATCTAACCTTTCTGTTCTAGAGCATCTAGCATCAAATATAGACCAAACTACTTTTAATAGTGTCTGCTATGATTTCCTTAAATTATAAGCTACGAGAAGAAAATTTCTTGAAATAAAACATTAATATATTTAGGAAAAAAAAGAATTAATAACTGAGTTCATGGCACATTGGATGTCAAGCCAAGTATTATTGGAAAAGTTACATTTGCAACTGCTAAAGTTGCAGACATAAATATGACAATGAATATGACTTCAAAATAGCTAAGAAACAAGGCCCCATGTGTAAGTCACCAGTTCAAACAGGGGTAAATCACTCAGTTTCTGAATACTGAAATCATTGCTTTAAATATTTTTGGTTATTTTCAGGATTTCATATAGATGAATAAGATCAGTCATCATTATTATTTGCCAGGCAATTGATGGCGTTGTATAATTCCCACATATTGTCTGAGTTAACGGGAAGAATTAAATATAGAATGTCATTTCCCCATGCCAACTAAATACCGAGAAAAAGAACTACCAACATGAAATGATCATTTAAAAAAAAATAATAGTAGAAATGTACTCAACTCCTCATCACTCACCTTCTCCCCAAAAACTTATATAGTAGGCAAAGCTCGTAATTTCATTTTTAAATTGACTACATAGAGGCAATCTTACTGGGGGGATTTTCAAATTTAATTTTAAAATATTAGTTAATTCACTTCCCAAATTTAAGTTGAAATGGGAAATAATAAAATAGCATAGTAAAATATATGACAGAAATATGAATTATATAGATAGAAGTTATAGCCAATGTAGAAGAAGATAGGGCCATTTTTTAAAATTACTAAGCTACCCTAGGTCTGTTCACTTGAAACTTCCTTTCTAGTGTTATGTACGTATTACTATATATATTTATATACACACTATATATATACATATACACACACATATATATGCATACGTATACACACATATACAGATACATATATATTTGAAATTTTACCTCCATTATGGAGTTTCTTCAGTTGAATGAGAAAAGCTGAAAATTCAATCACTGTAGTCTAAAAGCTAATAAACAAAAGGAATACATTTTTTTCTTTAAATCTCAGTGTTGAAGTCTTGGTTCCTTCAAAACTCAGTTTCGAGCTTTGAAAATATTATTAACCATATCATATTCTCAGTCTCAACATCTATAGAAATATTAATACCATCTACCTCCTAAGGTTCTGCTGAGTATTCAATAATGTAATGCCTATAAAAGGATTAGCAATTCTGTATCTAACACACAGTAACACTCCAAAAATTATTTACTGTTACTGTTCTTATTCTCCATAAAAAGCTTAATGAGATAGCAACTATTTTCCCATTTACTAAAACAATATTTTAACTTCATTTTCAAATTTTATGCCATACCAATTTCTAATCATGAACTGAACACTGAACAAAAAATACAATTTTAAATGAATATGTTTTTCTTGCTTGGAAAGTTGTTGAAGGTCTTTATAATGAAGAGATCCACAACTATTTTAACTATGAGCGGGTGTCAGTGGGGAATTTGGAAGAGGTGAGACTAAAATCTCTGAATTTGAAGAGGAAAAGATAAGGGAAGGGATGATTTTGGCAGTGATATCACTAAAGGATACAGTGGAAGAAGAAAGAGGAGGTTTAGCACTACATAAGCAAAACAGAATGGGCTCCCTAAAATTGTATCTATTCTCTGATGACAGTTCTGGCAAACCACAGGCCAGAGCTATGGCAGAAGCAAGCCCACCATCCTCCACTATGACTTCAAAATAATCCCATCTACTTATGGTGCAGTCTTAGAAAATAACATTTTCATTATGCAGAAATTCAAAATTAGTTCATGTGACAGGAAAGATAAGTATATAGAACTGTAAAATACAGTGCTTCAGACATGAGATGGCACTCTTATTCTCAGTGCAGTCTCCCTGAAATTAACTGTATTAGCTTAATACTTTGAAGATAATACAATAATCAAGTGAGCAAAGATAAGATAGACTATAATGTAAAATGCATTTCAATAGAGATGATGCTACCACATTCATTCCCCAAAGAGTTAGTGGGGCAATATACATACTTCACACTGTTTCTTCCTACTTTGCTTCAAGTTAACAAATTAACCATTATGTAAAAAGGGTATTTTTCCACTATATTTTAGATACTTGCTTTTTTTATTTGAAGATATACCACACTACCAAGGGTAATCTTACCTAGTTAATATATATATTATTAATATATATGTGGGATAAATATATTTATATGCACAATATTTTGCTTTCTTATTAACTTTCCCTGAATTTATTTTAATGAACTACATAAAATTTAATAAATAATTAATAAAAATTTAAATTTAATTTAATTTAAATAATAAATTTAATAAATAATTAGGAGATAATACAATTGGGTGAACTTTTCTTTTTTATAAAAGTTCATAATTGCCTTTTCCTAACTAGTTTTTCTAAAAAATATATTAACTATAAAAGATATAGTATCTCCTTAGAAATTAAAAAAAAGAATCCATGAGACTTAGTGGATTACAGAAAGAGAAAGATTCAGCATGATAGAAGCTTAGGGAGCAGGGAAGAGGGTGTTAATTTAAGAAGTAGGCAGGAAGTAAGCTGAGAACTGTTCAAAATATTTGAATTTGTTCTTCTAACAGAGAAAGAATATCATGAAGCATGATTTTGAAAGGAAGTTCAGTTATTAAAATGTCCTCTGATATACAGAAGGGAGTGAGAGAGCATTTTGAAGACAACATGCATTGCATTGCAAACTGGGATGAACTCAGCTGTATAAAAAAGAAGAGGAAAAATCTCACATTACTGAGTAGTGACAAAGAAGTTAAAATCATCAAAAGCTATAGCTAATATCGGTGCAAAAATATTAAAGATAAAAGGAAAAAATCTAGTTGTGTTTTTTTAATTAAAAACGTTATAAATATTCTACAAAACTTGAGATAAAAATGGAGAAAGAATCATCTATTTTCCCACCATTTTGTAACACATTTATAATTTCGATGTTTATATGTATATGTTTTGCTTACCTAAAATAGGACTTCTATGTAATTTTGTACATTTGTCCCAAGAAACATTATAGCATATGTATTTTATATTTTATTATTGGCTACTTGAGTAATTTCTGATTTTTTATTGTACATAACACATTCATCAAGATCTTCAAACATATGACCTTCTCCATATTTTGTGCTATTTCCTTAGGATAGATTCCCAGAAGTAATATTAATGGACTCAATGGTATGAATATTTTTAATAGTTTTTTCCATATATACTGCCAAATTGCTTTTGAAAAGGGTTGTGCCAATTTTAATTGCAACAAAGAGTATCTGAAAGCACCAGATTCACTGTATGCTTGCCAACATTGGACATGACTATTTTTAATATTGTTATGCAGTAGGTGAATAACTAGTCCTCATATTGTTCATATAATTTATTTAATCTAGTAGACAAGAGGATGGAAAAGGAGAATATCTGAAATTAAGTAACGATTTGACAGAAGCTCTTTATTCTAGTGGCTTTGTGGTCAAGATAGTTAAATAGGTGCTGGAAGATCACCAAATGAATTCAGTTCACAATAAATTGCATACATACAAAGCATGCTGATAGAGAAGTGCAAATCTGGACAGGAGCTCTAGAGGAATGTCATGAAACCAGTATTTGGTCTAGCCCTATTCAACATTATTAATCGTGCAACTGAAGACAAGAAATGCAAGGTAATCAACTGTGAAAATAAACAAACCACATACATTTTCAAAGCACATAAGCACATATGCATTTTATTTATTTTATTTTTTTTTCAGGAAGACGCTCAATAATTTTATTAAGTAGACATTCACTATACATTGAATTAGATTTTAGGATCATATTTTGATATGCTTTGAACAATTCCATTTTTGCTATTTTCCTCTTTGCTCTTACTTATGGACTACCTTTATTATTTAATTTTATTTAACAAGTTATAGTACATATTTATGGTGTACAATTTAATTTTTTTATTTTAGCTTATTATGGGGGTACAAGTATTAAGGTTATGTATATTGCCCATGCCCCCCACCCCCCTTGAGTCAGAGCTTCAAGCGTGACCTTCCCCCAAACGTTGCACATCACACTCATTGTGTTTGTGTATACCCATCCCCTCCTCCTCGCTCCCACCTGCCTGACACCCGATAAATGTTATTCCTATAAACCAGCAACTCCACTTCTAGGTCCTACAGATTCTTGGACACATATACAATAATGTGTACAAGGTTATTAATTACAGCACTGCTTGTATGAACCAAAAGATTGAAAAAAATATATAACTGTTCATCAGGAGGGAACTGTTTCATAATATTAATAAATAAATTGTGGTACTTTCAAAAAATGTAATATCAAGGAGTTATAAAAATGGATGAGGAAGCTCTTTATGCATAAACTTTAACAGTCATCCAAATTATTGAGTTTAAAAAGCAGGAAGCAAAACATATATATTACCAATTAAAAAAAGTTGGGGGGAAAAGAAAAAAATAGTGTTTATACATGCATAGGCAATCTCTGGAACAATACTGTGAAGGTTAATTTTATGTGTCACCTTGACTGGGCTAAGGGATGGCTAGGCAGCTGGAAAACATTTCTATATGTGTCTGTGACAGTGTCTCTGGACAAGTAGAGCATTTGAATCGGTAGACTGTGTAAAGAAGATCTTTCACCATTGTGTGTGGGCACTATCCAATCCTTTCAGGGTGTGATTAGGAAAAAATGGCAGATGAAGGGTGAATTTGCTCTCTCAGCATGACCTAAGACAGCCATCTTCTGCCCTTGGACATATTGGTGCTCTTTGTTCTTGGGCTTTCAAACTCAGCTATGGATTTTCACTATTGATTCTGCAGCTTCTCAAGCTTTCAGATTCAAGCTGAATTATACTACCAGTTTTCCTGATTCCCTAGCTTGCTGATTACAGATTAGGGGACTTCTCAGTACCCAGAACCACATGAGCCAATTCCTATAATCTCAATCTCTCTCTCTCTCTCCCTTTCTCTCTTGAGCATGTGTGTGTGTGTGTGTGCACGTGCACACTCATACACACACACACACACACACACACACACACACACACACTCTGTTGGTTCTTTTTCTCCAATAAAATTTTGTACCAAGAATGGTTCTAGAGGAACAGAAAGATGAATTGGTTCTGGGATTTCCGGAGCTGGCTCTCTAATCTAATTGGATTTAACAGCTCTATTTCCACCAGTGAAAAGAGCAATGATTATAAAGATACATAGTATATCTGCATTGAATACTCCCAATGAACCACTGATAAGAAGCAAAGAGCTAAGGGACTCTGTATATGGTGCTTTTGAACATTTTCGGAAAACTAAAGAATATAATCATGTAGGTGGACAAAGTGGTGAAAGTAAAGGATGTGGGATTTGAATTTCCAGCTCAAGGGCTGGACAAACAACCTAACAGCTTCTAGGTGTGTCCAGAAGGAGAGCCTTATCTTCTGTAGCTGCAAGGTTGAAACTGCTGAAAATCAAACATAGAAACTCTTCCTGGAATTGGCTGAAGTACCACACACGTTAAACCTCCAGCTTTGCAGGGTATTAAACAGAGAGTATTAATTGGGGGAAAAAAAATGGGATCCTGTAACTTGGGATGGGTGAAGTGTGGAAGACTTTGATGCTGATGAGTCCTCTTTGTTGGTGAAAGAAGTCTCTCCAATCCAGTGAAAGCAGTCTCCTTATCTCCATTAGAAAAGCTTCCCACACCTAATGGTAGCAACCCCCCAACCCACAGTGGTATTGGTCTTTTTCCACCTCACTCTGAGGGTATTAACCTCCCAATGCCTTCAGAAATAATAAAGGCCTACCTTAAGCCATAACCATGCATGATAATGCTCATTCTTCTCAGGCCTCATCCCACTACTGGTTCCCAAATCAGTATTAGTCAGAGTTCTCCAGTAAAACGGAACCAACACAATGTGTGTGCGTGTGTGTGTGTGTGTGTGTGTGTGTGTGTGTGTGTGTATTTCTGAGGGCGGGAGAAGATAAATTCTGAGCTCAAGCAGAAAGAGCCATTTGCTCTTCCTCCACATTTTTGTTTTCTTTAGGCCCTCAAAGCACTGGATGATGCCCACTTGCATTGGTGAGGACAATCATCTTTAGTCATTCTAATGATTCAAATGCTAATCTCTTCCAGAAATATGCTCACGGACATACCCATACATAATGTTTTAATAGCTACCTAGGCATCCTTTAGCCCAGTCAAGATGACAGATAAAATTAGCCATTACAGGTGCCAAGAAACTAGTAAGAGTGGCTACCTATTTGGGGGGTGACAACTGGGTATAGGGGGAAGGATATGAGAGGAGAATTCTGTGTATTTTTTGGAACCATGTGTATATTATCTATTACAACATAAAACATATTAACTGAACAAAAGGAAACAATGACAATAGAATCGGCCCTGCCTTATGCCCTAGAATGTAACTAGCTGTCAGATTGTACATCCTTGTGAACTATGAGAAGGCAATGGCTATAAGAAGGAACCCATGACCAATTATCTTTTTCTTCTTTTTTTTCTTTTCCAATATTTTTATTATTTACTCAAGTATAATTCATGAGCTCATCAAAATCAGCCTGTGCAGAGCTCGGTCGATAAACTAAAGTGCTACTTTAAAAGGCATTATAAGAACAACTTATTTATGCTTTTAGAAAAATTCCATCTATTCCTAATTCTAGACTCTTTGCTCTTTGGAAGCTATAATTTATGAGCTGTAGATATGAACCAAGAGAAAAAAAATTAAAAACATCCAGATATATTTGTTTTCTGATTTATGTAAGTAAGCATGGTTTTCAGTTTTATTATAATCAAATTTAATAGCATCTTTTATTGCATTCAATAAATAAATGGGCTGAACTATATTATCTTAAGATATAATAGCTCATATTGTCTCAATTTAAGCTTGAGCTAATGAAAATTAGCAGGGCAACTTGTGCAATACACACATATATATATATCAATATATGTAATTATTTTTATTTTTATTCTTTATTTAACTTTCTAGGCCAATGAAAATTTTTTATTTGAATCATAAAATGCAAATATATGTTTAGGTCAATTATATTAAGATAAAGATTTGAAAAGCAAGCTCAAAAACTGCTCCCACAAAGTTACCAAGTAGAAAACTAGCCAAATTCCATGGGACATATAGTAAATTGATTTTGAAAAAAAAATGAAAATTATACAATTAGCACTTTTCCTTCCAAAATTAAGTGCATCAGTCCCATGTTTGCTTCCAATATACTTGTCTGGAAGTCCAAAGCTATACCTTTGTCCAATTATTCTATAGTTAGTTTGTTTTTATATAGATATTTTAATGAACATTAAAATAGTGTCTGTTCCAGGCAAAGGCATTTTTGTATACTTAAAAATAAAATCCCCATACTCCCACTATCCAAAAATAACAAATGTCAATATTTTCTAAGCCTTTTCATATATGTAAATGTACAGTCCTTCATACTAAATTTATACTCTGATTTTCCCACTATTCTTTCAATTAGCATTTTCCAATGTTATTACCAACATTTCATAACTATGTTTTAATGGTGTATAATTTAACTATTCCCCTTTTGTTGGGCAAACGGAATATTTCTACTTTCAAACCACTGCAAATGGCACTTTAATGAAAGTATGTGTGTCTCTGATTAATTATATGGAATTAATTCTTAGAAGTGATGTTAGTGAAACAAAGAGAGTAGTTTTAAGTTTCTTGATACACACAGTGAATGTCTGTTGTTTTTAACTGTCTAGCATACATTTTCCCTTAGGCTGGTAACAGTCCCTTGATTTTCCTTGAATGTGGTCTTGGTAGGACAGGCAATCAAGGTGCTCAATGATCCACCAAGTAAAGCACCGGCATGAAACTGAAGCTAGTTTAGTTACATTCTGCATTCTAGGAATTTGAGTCTGAAGCAAACTGACACATGGAGAGAAAAGGACTGATGCTGATTCATCCAATCAGTGGTAGTACCCAGAAAAGACTTCATCAGTTCTTCCCATGATCTCTACAGCCATTCTGTTTGGTCTCATTTTCTTTTGATTCTGTAAGTTACAAAATACCTTCCTTTTCTTGTGGATGTATTCCTTAATTTAGTCATGGTAGATTTCTGTAGAATGTAACTGAAGAGTTCTATAAACATTAATGAATAGCCTCATCAGAAATTTAGAAGCATGTGTAGTCTACTTTATCATCTTGATCAACCTTTATAAACAGATCAACCTTAATTTATAATATTTGATATTTTAAGTAGAGCTAAAAATGCTATCACTAAAAATTAGTTTTATTTAATAAGTTAAAATTGTAAATACTTATTGGCCTTATATAGTTCCACTTTTTGTAAATTATAAATTTATTTTTGTCCATTTTTAGGGAAATACTTAGAATTTTTAGTAGCCAATGATAATGCCTATTGTGCCCCAATTATGCTCAATGCACTTAGGATAAAGTGATGACTATGAGTCTCTTTCTTCAAGAAGACTGCAATCCACTGAAGGGGGTGTACATAAACTAGGAATCACTATATTGAAAGAAGTCCTCTAATAGGGCAAAATGTTGATGTTGAATATATTTCTCTATTTTCCATTTATTTGTAATTATACTTATGGCTTTTTAAACTTAAAATTGTTAACTATTATAAGGTTTCATCTTTATATTTTCCCATTAATGTTTGTGTTTATGAAGTCTTTATTTTTTTCCAGCTTGTTTTAGAGTTTCCTTATGTTAACTCTTCATTGCATCTCAAATTTATTTTAGAATGAAATATGAAATAGGGAGTATACATTTTTCAAAAATAATTATTCAATTTTTCCAGACTCATATATAAATCATTTTGTATTTCCCCACATATTTGTGATTATTTCATTCTGTGCTTTATTTTCACATATTTTAGTTTGTGCCTGAGGTCTTTTATTCTCTTCTGCATGTTTGTCTGCATGTTAATGTACCAGTAACATCTTGTATTAATTATTGTCATTTATAATATCTTCAAATATTTGACAGTGCAACTTTCCCTCAATGCATTTTTTATTAAGAAAAAACTTTGCTGTTATAACCTACTTGTTATTCCAGATGAACTTTAGGATCTCTGTAAATTTTACAACAGTCTCTTCTGGTATTTAATTGGGATTATCTATGTATATGTATGTATACTCATATGTACACACATACATACATATACATTCAGTATTTCTATTTTGTAAATTTAACTACTTATTGTTACTGTAAATATCCTTTAATAAAATTTTGAGTTTTAATATCCTCTGATTCTTGGCTTCCTATGACATAAAATCAGGAAAAAATTGTAGGTAGCATTGAAAAAATGTTTTATAACATTTAAAATGTAAAGTGGAAATATATATATATATATATAGAGAGAGAGAGAGAGAGAGAATAAGAGAGAAAAAATCAACAGAGGGAAAAAAACTATTTTTAGCTGCCTTCAAGTAATTTCAGGATTGGCCTATTTTATAATTTAGTCAGCAAGGTTAGAAACTAAAGATTATCTTTTATTTCTTTGCATAATGGGAATTAGGCCAAAATAATCACTAAAACAATTTTGTCAATGCAATCATTATTTCTTAGTTTCTGCTTATTTTAAAATATAGCTCCTCTCCTGTCTGTAATTAGCTGTGCTCAGTTCAGAGATATCAACACATATTACACATATTTGATTCATCTAACTCCTGAAAAATTGGAATTCAAGCAATCAGTAATGCTATCACTATTGTATAGACATAGAAATTAACGTAGTGAGTGCTATGATGCATACTCACCAGCCCTCTGACTGGCATAGACAAATAAAGAATTGAGGAAGCCTAACAATTAGTGCTTATGCCATATTCATGAAGCCATGGTACATTTGTGTACATTTAGCACAATTCATCTTGTCTACTGATCCAAATTTACAATTAATTGTATACAAATAACCTCTGCCTTTGGCAATTTTCTTTGACTGAGTGATAGGGACCTAGAAAAGTTACCCACAAGTCTTGTTCAGTGTAGAATTCATTCAGCCCTGATGTCATCTATATATGTCATGAAAACATTTCATAGCCAAAGACTTAACAAAATGCTAACTACAATAATTCATACACAAGTGCAGTATATCAGTTATAAACGATCTCTTCAGTTGCAAAGCTGCACTTTAGGACAATGATGTGCATCTTAAAACTCCTGTGGGAAATGTTTTCTCATAGAATCTAGAAATAGTTTTTTTTCTTCTTCCTCTTCTTTTTCTTTTCCATTTCCTTGAGCACCAAGAGACAGGTATTAGTTCTTTAAAATCTTCTCACTATCCATGCATGTTCCCTCTCTCTACTCTGTTTTTCTGTTTTTGTATTTTTTAAATTAACTTGAAGAAGTAGCTTTTAAATTTTCTTACTCATTTTTTATTACCTAAAACATTCAAGAACAACAACCACAAAAAAGCTGGCAAACAATTTTGGTACTTCCTGGAGTCTCTGAAGCTCACCCAAAAAACAAATTGAAGTTTAAAGTGATTTACCTTGGGAAATAAGAGATCCTGTAATAAAAGGAAAATAAGAAATCCTGTTTTTTTTAGTGTATAAACTAGATTCTATAGAGTTTATAGGTATATGTCTATGGAGTATATACATCTATGTGCCATAGACCTAAAGACTGAATTAAATACAAATATTTTACTTACAAAGTTATCTCTAGACTTATAAATCTTATATGACATTTCTAAATGCATTCCAATTTATCATTTTTTTGTTCTCAACATAATATTAAGACAATATAATATTCTGTCAGATATTAAAATAACTACATGCACAAACTGGTAGATGCAGTCATTTTTCCTACAGTTTTGTTTTACAAAATATATAACTGTTTAATGAGCAACTGGCAGGGAGTTAGCTTATAAACTTAGTACTCACAAACTATATTTCTAGACCTGGCTCCACTTTCAACTGTATGGTTAATTAATATCAACATCCTGGAGTAAAGTTTTTCCTTATACCTAAAGGAAATTGGACTAATCACCTGCATTCTTCCTGTTTCTAAATATCTGATTTCTCTTTGCTCTCATCTCAGCTATTATTGACTTTGTGTGCCAAATATGATAACTATTTGGTGATTTACCTGCTTTTATAAAATACTGTTTTCCTACAGTTTTGCATTTGAGGCAGAAAGGAGAAAAACTAGGGCAAAAAAAAAAAAAGATGAAGGCTTAAGTGGGTGGTAAATGTATTCTTGAATCTAAAGAAATAAAATATTGAGATGGCAATATCAGAGGGGTTTCCCCCATCTCCTATAACAGCAATCTTAAAAACTTTTGTTGCGTAATGGAAATCCATTCAGAACTGACTGTTAGCATTGTGTGACCTGCACTGATATCCTGTAATAGAACCTGTGAATAAGTTGACATTAATTCATTATATGGTATAGCTTCTTGGGAGTACAATTTCAGCTTTCTTCTACTATAAGAATATTGTTCACAAACCAGTTTTGGAAAGTCAAGCTAGGTTCCATTCTTCATATGAGGGCCTAAGAATTACTAAGGGTAGTAATTCTTTTGAGATGTAAACTAAAGACCTGAAAAAAAAATAATGAAAAGGAGGCAAAGAAAGTGAAACTGGAATCATAACTGCACATTGTTTTATGCACAAGAGAATAGAACCTAGTAAAATTTTTATCAGTAATTGGACTTACTGGGTAACCAATTTGATTTTTAAGTAAATACAAATTTACTTAAAAAATTTGAAATGTTTTGGCATTTCTTATCAGACGATCAGATCACGAGTCTTTTCTCGATGCATAACCTTTAGGGAAACTTTAACCTCAGACTCTAGTGCTTTTGATCAGTGCTCACAGAGGTACATGAATGTGACACTTCCCATGTGGAAGAAGAAGAATATTTCTCATTAGAATTATGCTTTTGAATCTTTCCTTACTACTACCAGTTCACTCACTACTATCCAATCCCAACTCTAACTCTTTGAAGGAGGCTATGTAATTTGACTTTGGATAGTTATAAATGTCTTTTAAAATGTTGTTTATTTGAAGCAAAAATGTTAAGGGATAAAATGTTTCCCACTTTAGTTACTCTGAAAAAATTATGATTTGATTTTAAAGATATTTTACAGGGCAGATATTGTGTTATTTCATTGCTTAATTATCTTTGAATCCCTCTCTTTTGCCCTTCTCCCTCACATATCATGAAGTTTATTGCTGTTCTCATACACAGCTCTAGGAACAATATGCATTGTTATCACTGTGATTATTTTTCAGTTATTACATGAATTTAAGTGTATTTTTGTTGGTATATATGGGTGAGTATGTATTAGTTGGAGAAAAAAATGAGATGGAAAGAGATTGTGCCATGGGATGGAGTGTTTAGAATAAATAGGTTGGTAGGAGATAAATATTCTCTAAGTTACATTTTTGTTTATGATCTGTGTGTATTATGATTCTATATTCCTAATAGAATATAAGCTGCATGAGGGTAGGGGGCTTTGTCTGATTTATTCTCTGATATACTCCAAGAAACTAGAACAGTATTTCACACATAGTAGGAACATAGTGCAGTCTGTTAAACTTTTACTTGAACAAACCAGTATCATAATTAATTAATAATGATTTACTAAAAAGGATGAGACTATTCTCTTATGAAGCGTATTCATCATTCAGAATGGGTTAGTGAATTTGTCTCAAACTCAGGGTGGTTATACTGTTTCTGAGAACATTTCCAGTATACATGTGCATGTGTGTGTGTGTGTGTGTGTGTGTGTGTGTGTGTGTGTGTGTGTGAGAGAGAGAGAGAGAGAGAGAGAGACAGAGAGACAGAGACAGAGAGAGATGAATTCCTGATTTACTAACTGGTTGAGGTTTTTAATACCCCTAAAATTGTTAGTTTTAGAAAAAGAATAGTTTCACCATTAATAAAACAAATTATTACAAAATAAAATAAACCTCACTATCTGACCAATTCACGTACAAACACGGATCACTATTATCTGACAAGTTAAATAAGTTGTATTTCATAAGATAATAGTATCTATTACATTGCTATTTATATTAAATGCGTTCTTTTCATCCAATGAGTATTGAAATCACAATCATGTATAGGTCAAAAAGTGAATTTAGTGGCCTAGAGTCTTGACAACTTGACATTTACTTGAGTTACTAAAAATCCATCTAGAATATGTGGCAGGCTAAGCTCGTGGGCTGCCCTGCAGCAAAACAAGTCAAAACTGAAGTGCATTTGCAGAACTGGCAGAATTTGAATTGCTTGTATAAACTGAGTGGCCCTCACTACCCATTACCTCCCCTAAGCCTGTACATCCCCACCCCACATCCTGCATCATTTCTGATTACAGTTAAATATATTTCCTACTGCTTTATCCTACTATTTATGCCCATGAACACATTTCTCTGCACTTGATTATATTTGTCCTAGTGGTTTGGAAAATTATTTATCTGTAGAAAACATTTTTCAAAGTAAAAGTTCTACCCCTGCCCCCACACACATACAAAACAAAAAACAAAAAAAAAACAAAAAAAAAAAACCTTAAAATGAGCACAAAGGCTCTTATTCCATTTTAAGACTTGTGGCTTACCCCAATACATAATGTAGTGGATTTACAAGATGTTACTCCATCTCAATGTGAAAAAGCACTTTCTTAGCCAAGTTGTTAAAATTTCTCTTAGGATTTCCATTTTAATATTGGTTGTTATTGATAACTTAGTTTTAAGTGAAAATTATGTTAAGTGTTAAGTAATAATGTACAACACATTTTAATCCATATCAACCTATGGGGGAAACAAAAAGTTTACCAGCCCACATCATTCCATATATGAAACACAAAACTAAAATCAAATGCTTAATGTGCAGTTAACCTTAACAAAGTCCTGAAGGTTACAATAACTACAATATTTTAATATCAAAATAATCAACAACAGGCAGGTAAATTTTGTACAGAAACATAGCAACCACAGATATATGTTAATTATATTCAAAAACTAGTCTTTTAAGACAGATGTGATGAATGCTAATAAGAAAATATTTAGCGCCAACCCAAATGTAATGAGTGTTATTAAAATCATACTAAAAAATCCATTTCCAGCTTTTAATTAAGGGATGAAAAAACACACCATCATCCTCGGACACAAAACTAGTATCACTACTAGTTTACCCTAAGTTATTCATCTATTTAATTACTAACTTAGTTACTAAATTGGGAGAAAAAAAGAATCTTTACAATTTAAAGAAAAAAAAAACTGTCGAAAAATACCTGGCATTTTGGGCAGCTCCCTTCTGGTTTTCCACAGTATTTCTCCAAGGTGCCTTACTTTCACTTTGTCTGTTTTAGCAAATCAGACATGAGCTCAACCAAAGTGGTTTCTGCGGTTTGGGTTTAGGTATTTTTGTTGCGCTGTGATTTGTTTTGTTTTGGACAAAGCTTCCTCCAGTGAAAAAGACTATGGAGCCACATAACAGGGAAAATGCTGTCCCCAGTTCAAGATCCGCCTCCCTGTATTGAACCAAATTTTGTTTTACCAAAGCTGGCAGGCGGGGATCTGCCGTTTCCACCTCCACTCCCCGTGGCAACCCCATTGCCTCTGTTAAAGACCAGAGTCTCTCCCTATCTCAGCCAGAGTGGGGATAGCTCCTTAGTACCCAGGTATTTCAAGAACTTTCCCAAGCACGGACTCGTGACGAGACAAGGAGCCACATAGAAAACAATTGCCAAGAGTAAGTTTGTGCGTCCTGAAGAGGGATGGAGAAACCCCTGCACTGAGCTACGTTGATTCAGACTTTGCCCGGCAGCATCATGAATTTGCAGCAGCGCATAAAATCCACCTTCTGCGGAAGCCTTTGCAGTGCAGGTGGCATTCGCGATAGATTTATAAAATAATGTAATATGAAATAAAAACAACGTACGTTCTGGAGAAAGCTGGTTACCTAGACCTGGTTACTCGTGGTGCTTAACGTGCTCTAGGTCTGGTTGCCCAGACCCTAGCGGGCCCGAACTTTCTCAGAGGGCGGAGCCGCCAGGCATTCAGCAGCTACAAGGGGCGCACCAGGCCTGGTCCCACCCCAGGGGCACGCGGGCCAAAGCGGCCCGGGAAGACAGTGGCTCTACCTGAACGACTGGCCGTCAGACACCCAAAGCCTGCTCCGCCGTCCGACGCGCTCCACGCCGCGCCCCACCCGCCACAGAGCCAGAGGAGCCACTGCCAGTGCCTCAGAGTGGGACTCTCTCTCCTTTCCCAAATGTGCGCTCCCGAAAAGTGTGGCGAGCCTCCTATGCGGAGCTTCAGACAAGTAAAAGTCACCACTCCCCAAAACTAAACCGCCCCCAACTTCTCTTTCCTCCTTTTCTTCAGGAACGCCAACAAACAGTTGCTTTCTCCTCCCTTCTCCTCCCCTCCGAAGTCCCTGGCGCAAAGTGTGACTTTGGGGAGCCTCGGCGACCGAGCCTCTCCCATGGCGCGCCAGATCCACAGCGCCTTCTTTTCGTTACGGCAATAAAGTTCAATTTGCCCAGCTCTTTACGAGCCACGGTGGACTTTCCCGTGCGCTCCGTGCGTTCTCCCTCCCGCCCAGCCAGCAGCATTCTATTCACTCCATCCCAGCCTGGGTTCTTGAAGGACGTTGGTACACGTTGAGGGGACCCAACGCTCTCCCCGGAAAGTGCCCCAAATCGCGGGCGCGCGCACACACACACACACTCTCTCTCTGTCTCTCTCTCTCACACACACACACACTCATTCACACACAATGCCATCCCCGCGCTGTCAAAGTCTGTCAACGCTGAGGGGAAAACGCACGAGCTGGAGCTGCACCGGCGCGGGCAACAGCCTAGCCTAGCGTCGGGACTAGCTGTCCGGGTCCCAAACACCCTTGTCGGGGTGCCTCGGCCACGACACGCTTCGTAACCCCCAAAGACCACACCAGTGGTCCCGGGGCCGCGCGGGCGCTAGCGGGCCGGACCTTACCCGCGGGGCGCGTGGTCTCCAGCCGTTGGGCTGGCCCGCGGGCCACAGGGACGCTGCAGCCAGGGTCCCGAAGATGCTGCTGCTCCGCTGCCGCTGCCCCGATCCCCGGCGCCAGCATCACTTCTCCGCCGCCTCCGCCTCCTCGTGCTCCGCTCTCTCCGCCGCCCCTCCCCGGCGGCCGCCCGCAAGGCCAGCAGCGCCGGCGGCGCGGCGGGGTGGGCAGCAGCGGAGGCGGCGGCGGCGCCCGTGCGAGCTCGGCCAGCTGCACCAGCCGAGCAGCCGCGGCGGCAGTCGGAGCACCCAAGCCCGGCTGCGCTTCCCCGGCGATGGCTCTGGCCTCGGCGACTGACAACGCCCGGCAGCCAATCGCTGTCTCGCCCCGCGCGGCGGGGGGAGACCAATCAGAGCGGAAGGCCCAAGGTTCCCTCCGCCTTTGCTCAGCAGGCTTGTTTCCGGGAGAGGCGGCGATGCTGCCGGGGTTTGGGATGGGGGAGGCGCGGGAGGTGCGCGGGGTGGGCGACTCGTGGCCCCGGAGCCTCAGGTGCGGCGAGGAAGCCGGGCCCACCCGGACCCCGGGCGCTCTCTGACCGCCAGAAGCCCGCGGCTTGGCAGGAAAGGGCGCCCCGGGGTGGCTCTGTCCCTGGAGCCGCGGCCCGGCCGTTCAGCGCCTCGGCATCGCCGCGTGGGGGTCGTGGGACCCGAGTAGGAAGGGCGCTGCTGGAGAGCGAGTCCCAGGAGGTGGTCGCCGCCTTGAAGGAATCACGCGAACAGTCACCAGACAGCGCCCCCGTCCTTCTCCCGTTGGCAGCTGAAGAGAGTGGTACTTCTTAGCCTCCGAACCGCTCCTCCTCATAGTAACCACCCCAGAAGTGTCCCCGAGCTGTGCAAGAGGCACATGGAGAAGTGCCGTCAAAGTTGTAGGTAGAGTGGATCTTCCCTATCTTCCCTCCAAGTAACCCCCCCACCTCCTCCCCGCAAACAAAACAAAAACCCTGAGAAGCAAAGGAGAAAGTTTAAGTAGGCAATCTAATTGGTTTGCTTCCTTTGTATAATCAAATCCGAATGATACAATAGTTTTGGTAAGTGTGTGTGTGTGTGTGTCTGTGTGCGCGCGCGCGCGTGTTTGACTCCAGCACTAGAGAAGTGATGTTATTTAGAAAGAAAACAAAAGTGACAAACTCTTTTTCCACACCTCTCTCTCCCGAAAACTGTAATGATCTTTCACTGTGGAACATTTTAAGCTCCTGCGAATATGCCTGAATGGTCCAGAGTTCTACTAATAAGTTTATACACCATGTTCTAGTATAAAGAAATAAACTAAGTTCTACATGATGGGAAGGCATGGGACCTTCTCCAAGCGATCCTCTCTCATAGAGTTAGTCATACACACCTTATAAATTTTATAAAATATAATGTATAAGCCAGCTATATAGCTGTCTGACAAATAGTTGGAATTCAGTATGTCTTAGCTATGCTACTACAGGTGTTCCCACCTAATTATATTTTTAAGTGATCCTTTTATTTTTTGCAATAATCATCCCTTCCTTCACTTACCTTCCTTTAAAAAAAAAAAACCTCTCAATGTATCCTATGATTCCCAAAATACCCTGCCAAAATTTTATGAGCACTCTAAGGATAATTTGATTGCAGAGTAGACTTGTGTATATTGCCATTTTTTAGTACTATATAAAGTATGTGCATATCATCACAATTTTTTCCAATTTTCTTGTGCTTTCCTGCCCTTCAGTCATTTGACCAATCTAGCTTGGGAGCCAGACCATTTCTTAAAGAACTGGCTTTGCTAATACAGATAGTAAGGTCATTTTTTTAAGGCTAAAAACAGAGATGTGGACCACACCATTCTGAATTTTTAATCTGGAGAGGGGTTTTTGTTGTTAGTTTTTAAAATTATTTATGTGGTTCTTTGCTAATATTGCGTAACTTGAAATAAAATGAACACCCTCATTGACTATGTGATGGAATAAAGGAATAATGAAGGAATAATGGAATGAAGTTTATTCTGGGAGAGAAAGAAAATATATTTTATTCACACTTTACAGGGGAAGGAGTTGATATTTGCAAAATGTAAAAACCTAAAATTGGAACATTCAAATGCAATGTCAATTTAGAAATATCCCTGATAAAAGTTAAGTTTAGAATGATCTTCAATCAAAAGCTAATCTTGACTTTAGAATATAATCTGTTTAGAAACTTGCAGAGGTGGACATACACACAAATCTATATAATTTTTCTAACCATTCTTTCATTCCCTGCCAAATATGCTATTTTCTAGTATTTTGTACTATTTTTCCATGTTATCCAGTATTTTGCAAGTTATCCCTGAAAATACATGCATCCTGCATACCATTTTCCTCAGCGATTAAAACAATCAAATGACTCTTCCAGAAACAAAAAAGTCAAAGAAAATCAAGTCTTTCATATAAATATAATGCTATTATGTCATATCACTATTGCTATTTATGATCAGCTTTGAGGAAAACAAACCTTCATAATTAGCAATCGACTGACAGTGAAAACTATAAAATATTTAAAATCAATACATATGAAAAACCAAGAAAAAATTTTGAAAGTATCTAAAATATATGTTGATAGATTTTCATGCATTGTTATGAATTTTATGGAATGTATTGAGCAGAAAGTCCAGTGTTGTTTAAATATATTACTATTTAATGAACCAATTAAATTTAATTAAATAATTGTTTTATTTTTATTTTTTTGGCCTATTTAGATATGTCTGTTTTTCTCCCCATGCAATGAAAGAACTCATTCCACTTGTTAGCAGAGGCAGAAATTTGCTTGGTCACTACTTAAATCAATAATGAATGGCCTTATCTTGAACATATGTAAATTAATTTCATATTAATTGATGTAGAAAATCTATATTAAGAATAGAAACAGAATACTTCATTGGGCTCAGTTGTGACAAAAGCTATATCTAGCAGGCAGAAAACTAAATAAGAAGTGAGAGAAATCAGTCTACTTCCAGCTCTGGTTATGTCTATGTGAGTAATTTCAGGTCACTCACTTAAATTTTCCCAGTATTCCTTATCTGTAAAATAGAGGTTAAAAACAAAATCAAACCTATAGCTGCCTTTTTCAGAGGTGAGGATTAATGTATAATTGTAACTGCAAACCACAATGGGCTCCTGCAGGAAAGCCCTTCTAAAAAGGTAAAGAACTAACTGGAAGTTAATGATAATACTATCCCCTCTCATATGTGATTTGGTTTAATTCTTACATGAAACTTTTTTTATTATTGGATGTCAGTCACAACTGGAATAATGCTATTTCCATAAATAATATAATTAATTAGATAACTTCAAACCCAGCAGGCCTCAATTTTCATATTTGAAACTCTAAAACATCTGTAACCATGGATCTTACTTGTGCTCATATTAAAAGATTGCTACATAAGTTTTTTTGTGTGTTGAAAGATTGAAGCAAAATTAAAACAAAAACACAAGAATAATAGCTAACAGAATGGAATTGGGTTCTACTGAGTTCATTATAACTAGCATCTTTAAAAATATACTTTATATTGGGACTTTTTATACACACACTAATGTGAGTCATTCGTCAAAATTTTATAGGAAATATGACTCCAAACAGGCAGATGTTCGGACACCTAGCCCTATATTCTTACCACCAGAGCATACTTTTCTCCTGAGATTTGGTCATTATCAACAGAGAAGAAATCACTGAAACTAAGAAAATGTGAAAGATACCTAAGGACAAAGCAACAAAGCAAAAAAAGAAAACCCCCAAACTGCCCCCCCCAAAACACCAACCAAACAAACAAAAAAAAAGCAAAGCAAAGCAACAAGCCTAGGAGACCATTTATAATTAAGAAAGAGTAAGCATGGTATTTATTTGGGGGGGGCAAATTTGATCTGAAATCTAGGAAGAAAACAAAAAGTAATTCACTATTGTGGGATTCAAGGCAAGATAAGGTTGTTGAAGGACTAGGAGATGAACCATATCAACTCTTGACTTTAAGTATTAATAAGAATGGTGAGACTGGCTACTAAGAGGATCTTTGGTTCTTTTTGAAAGGATGTTTGTAGCAGGGTACTGAGGGTCACAACCACTTGATCTACATAGAATGGGGAAAGGATAATTCAAGTGGGCTGTTTCTTTTATATTAGAAATGAGTTATGTTCTTTTATGTTCAATATTTCGAAATACAGGTGGAGTAGTGATTTATGCAGAAAGCTGCATAAGGAACTTGAATTGACATAAAGTTTCATAAAGACTCATTATTGGCAGTCTTTATTGCCTTTATTATTAACACTAAATCATTTGTAAAGATATGCAATCCTTCAATGAGTGTTTATTTATATTGTTATAGAAATCAAACCAAAATTTCAGAAAAGAAATTCTGAATACTTCTTTGCTTCATTAGATGCCATCTTCGATTTTTATAATGTAGAGTTAGGTTATTTGCCTTAGTAAGAGAATCCAACCTCTTTCAATAAGTTTATTTTCTTCTTTAAGCCTTGATCACTGAAGAGCAGCTACAGATTACATTGGTCTGGCATGAAGTGGAAAAGTAGATGGAAGGTGTGTGCGTGTGTGCATGTGTGTGTGGGGGGGGTGTACGGGTGTCAGGGACTGAGAAATGAAGAAAGACAAGTGGGAGGTGAGAAGGAATATGGAGGGGAAAGGGAGCAGAGTGTTCAAGTTTTTTGTGCAGTAATTCCTATGGTTTCATTCATTAGTCAATACTTGTTTCAGAAGCCACTTAAAGCATAGGACATTAAAAAATTAATTTTAAAAATTAATCGCTTCTGTATTACCATAACAGAATGCTATTTAAGTGCCTAGCACAGTGATAGGAGCTCAATAAACGTTGATCAAGGAAAAATGAATGTATAAATGTTCCATGGGGTTTTTTGGGGGGGGGGAACAAGGAGAGGAATGCTGCTAAAAGTTGAAACCAAATGATAACATTTATTATAACATTCATTTCTGCAATTATGACTATTGTAACTTTACATAAATTAAATTTTAACATGAAATTTTACTTTCCAGGATTATTTCTCAGGATTACTGGCCAAATTGCACAACGAGGTGCCTTGTCTCCTTGGACTGAATCTTCACTTTCCCTTAGCATCCCAACCCCTCACCCAATCTGGCTTTTAACTAATTCTCCAGGTGTTTTAAGGTGATTATTCTCTAGGAAGTGAGCCTAGAGAATAATCCTACTCGCCTTGGGAGAAAAGTGCTAATAAAAGGTCAAAACTGAGTTCCTAGGGACTGGAGCTGCTGAAGCTAATAGCATGAATCATCATTAGCTTTTTCTGATGCCAAGTCATGCAAGTCTGTGAAGTTCATACAGAAAGAGAAGTTTGGATCAATAGGACTTTATGCTACCATGCAACTTGATAATTACTTTCTAGAAATTAAGTTTGCAAAGCTTTTTTGTTCTTAAACATATTATTCTCTGCCCTGAAATCCTGTCTTCATCTTTGTACCTATAGTGCAAGATCAACCAACAGAGTTTTCCTTTAGCAATTTATCTTTTTGTTGTTTGTCATATTGTGGAGGATGGCTGCATATGTACTTTATATTCAGTAACCTTTGGTGTCTATTTAACAAGTGGATTGATATTTCATAACAAGATTGATATTTTAAATCCACTTCTCTGAATGTATATAACACCAAGTTGCCAAGAATGTTTCAGTACCTGTTTTGTAGTCTGCTAGTACACTGGCTGTTGACCTAATGATGCTAGAGGGAGGTAGGCTATGTTGTTTAGTTGGTAAGTGAAGCATGCAAGGCCATTGTTGCTTCTGTTTTATTGCATGCTGACTACACAGAGACCCAGTGAACACCATGAAACACATTCATGAGGGAAAATGTAATAGACTTGCACATCTCCCTGTTGACGTCCTTAAATAAAAATGCTCAACAAAATAATTTATACACTTTCTATGTCAAGAATTTCTGAGCCTTTAAAATAAACCAGGAATTTGAGAGCATATATTTATGAGGTTAGTACCATATAATGTCCAGTTGCAGTCCATGTAGACTCAAACATGTCCATTTGTCTTTAGCTGCTAGCAGAAAGGACTTTTGGTTTTTAGTAGAAAGGCAAAGTGGATGTAAATTTTTAAAAAGTGATAGAGAACTCTGATATCCTTATTAATATTCATTTAATTATAAAGTGAAAATACAGCTTCACATTTAAGAATGGCTTGAAATCTGGCTTATATGAACTATAATATGGTCCACATCTTTATATCCCAGGGTTATAATACTTTCTGGAATTACTTATATCTCTTCCTTTTAGATGATTTTTCTCTCCCAAGAGATGTGAATTCCTAACAGTTTTATGTGAGTATCCAAGTATAAAACCAATTATTTCCTTTAATTTTTAAAAATTGTAATAATAATGGCTTCTATTTTTGTATTGTTCAGTGTTTTAGTAGAGATTTTTTTATGTGTATATACTGTATTCAATTTGTTTTCTTAATTATACTCACCAGTTAGACCTATATAGTACTTGACTTGAGTACTTCATTCTCAGGAAAGCAATTTTGATTATTATCAAGCACTTTTCAAATGAGGCATTAATTATAAATATTTATAACAAGGACATTGCAAAACATGGCTGCATAGGGTAAGTCATATTCTCAGCATGATACATTTTTAGCATCTCTATTAGGCTTTAGGTACTCTAGAAAGATATTATGTTAGAACTAATGTTATTTTGTATAAGAAAGATAGATAACAATGTATTTTACTTTGCTTGTGTCTGACCATGTCCCCCACTACTCCCTGCTTGGGTTAGCTCTCAGACAGCCACTACTTTGTGATTTTTAAGTCTTTAGGGTAAATCTCCATGAATAAATCCAGTGCTAAGGCCACATGCCATCTCAAGCCTTTCTAACAGCACCCCAGGGCCACATTCCCCAGTCAAGTATACCAAAGATGTTGTAACAATACTATCTATCAGATGTTATATAAAATCTCAAGTGGTTGTAGCAACTTGGAAATCCCTTAACAGCACATCGAATTAGGTGCTTTAATGTAATAAATTAGTATTTATTTTAGCCTTAAAAAAATTTTATTCCTGGGAATTAAATAGGAAACCCTGAATCTAAAAGTGGTAGATCTAATTTGAGCTAGAGGTTTCCAACAGCTGGTATTGGTACTAGATCATAGACCTTTCTGTTGGTCTTTAGCCTTTGGGGACATTACTTGCATTAAGCACAATTTCAGATCAGTCAAAAGAAGAAAATAAAAGAAAGAACTAAAATATGTGTAAGTACGCTTTTTAAATGAGAAACTAATGAAAATTAACCATTCTGTCATTAATGTGTTATATTTATATTCACTGGAGTGGTTAATATTTGATATAATATTTGATATAAACACAAATGTGATATATATTTTATGGTTTTTTGGGATAATAACTGAGTAATGGTACTACAATACAATGAATACTGGTTTTGGTGATCAGCTAAAGATGTGTTTAACAGAAGCATGATTAGGACCTAGAAGGTACTGTGAAATTTAAATAAGATACTATGTATAAAATGCTTAGTTCAGTATCTGGAAGTTAAATGCTCAATATATGTTAACTATGTAGATAATTATGATTATCATTAACTAATATAGCAGGAGTAATCATAAAGTTGAGGTGGTTAACTTGTTTCAACTTTTATACATTGTTTCAAAGTTCTATAGAGTCTTAGGTTTTGCTCATGTGTTTCCTTCTAAAGCAGACATGTTCCTTCATTGCAAGTAAATCTCAGGGCCCATTTTAATTTCTTCTTTTTCCAAGAAGTCTTTTGAAAGTATTAATAACCATTAGAGTAGGTATCTTGCAACAGATAAGTTCCAACATACCAATAGTTTAACATAACTGAATTTTTTTTTTTTGTTACTCATTCTTTTCTATTAATGTTTTGAGGAACAAGGACAAAGGGATTTGCTCCATCCTGTCAAGTCAGCTCTTTTGTCTTCAACACACAGCTTTCAAATTCATTCTGGGGATCAACGTCCAGATGAAAATGACAAGAAGGATCATTCAGGTATGACATGTGTCATTTACACTGCCACTTTATTGGCCAGAACTCAAAGACATGGCCATATCAACTGCAAGGGAATTTGAGAATGACATTCTAGTTATGAACCCAAGAGGAAAGAGAAATACTTTTTGTGAAGAGCTCCTCAGTTTCTGCTACAGGCTGTCTTTTTTAATTTACTCTAGCCCCTTACAATCAGAAAGATAAACCACTTCCCAACCAGATACTGCATCTGGCTCCAAATCAAGATGTGCACATTATTCTCTATCAAAATCTGATATGTCTCCTCATGAACTATAAACTAAAAGACAAATATCTGTACCTGCATACCCAATGAACAATGGTTCATACTTTAGCAATTAAATACTTCTTAGAAATGGGAAAAATGGGAGATACTAAGGAGACACTGGTCCATAACAATCAAGGAAACTTGGGCTTTTTGAAACCCCCATACTGGGTAAGGGAAAGTTCCTTCATGAGGCCCTGATTCTATTTTCTGGGAGGAACTCACTCGTGTTTATTTCTCTACGGCCCTGTTTCCACTTGCAGAAAGTTCTTCCTTCTAAATTATTCTCTGCGATCCCATTTGTAGCTGGTGACGTGCATATGGCCTCTTTTTGCAGCCTGCTTCTTGCTGGTGCAGGTTTGAAAATTAATGGCTGCTTAAAAACTGAAGAGTCAAAGTTTTCCTATTGTCATAGAAGCCTGAACTTCTGATTTCTTTGACAATACAACTAATCAAAAATGTAATAGGCTTTTGTCCTTTTGGTTTCCAGATCATTGTGTCTATTAGCATTCACACTTGTAGTTTTTTCTTGAACATACTTCTGAAGTCTTATTTCTTTTTATCCTTAGCTGTCTCTAGCATTCAAACCAATAGAAACTTCTTTGAGACCAATATAAATGAGTGGGGTAGATATACTTTTAAATCAACTTAATGGACCAAGTTACTCAATATATTTCTAAATTGTAACCCCTAATATGTGAAAACACAATCAGTATGATTTTAACACTTTAAATCTCCAATTATTTTGACTTTCACTATTGCCTTTCATTACTGCTTACAAACTTATCAATTCTTGACTGGCCTCAGCTCTCTATTTTTTATATCTTGCTAAATTTAGCTATTAAAAATGTACACTATTGTAATTGCATTTTCCAACTTTTTATTCTAGTTCTAAATGCTCAGTGGGTACTTGGTATTATTCATTTTGTTGCAGACAATAATTTTCCAAATATTTTACATGTGCATGATATTATTCTACATCTTTCCAATTCATAATATTAATTTCCTTCTATCCCTCTGCCCCCATGATAAGCTGGTATCCCATATTTTAGGTTTTTGTTTTGTATCACCCCACTTCTGGTACTAATTTATGTGTCAGTCAAGGTAATACTAGCTGATATGAGAGATAAATCTAGAAATATTATTGGCTTAACATGGTGGATATTTATTTATTTCACTCATAAAGTTCAATCAGGAGGAGTATGGAGTGCTTAATACACTCAATCATTCAAAGATACAGGCTAATATAATAGAAGCACAGAGAAATAAAGAGAGGAAGATTTTTGTAGGTGATTTTTATGGACCAGGCCTGGAAATGATATATTATCATGGCCAGAATAACTATAAAGTAGGCCTAGAAATGTTATCTAACTGTCCAGAAGGAAATAGAAATTGGCTTGTTGAATAGCTTACTAGTTCTGCCCCACCAATTTACTTCAAGTTTTGCTGACCTCTCATTACACTTATTGTTATATCACATGAGGTTATTTTTCATCATATACTATGTAATATATTTGGTGAATACTACTTCAACTCTCATCCAAATGAGAAGTGTTTATATCAAACATAGGACGCAGTTGGTTCTACATGGTAATTATTTCTGTATGGGTAGCTGAGAAACCTCAAGCTTTTGAACCAGTAAGATCTGGGTTTAAAATGCTCCATCACATATTAGCTGTCTGACGTTGGAATATTGAACTTCCCAGAGCATTAGTTTTCTCATTTGTTAAATGAGTATAATAATAGTTTCCTTGAAAAGAAATTGTGACGATTAAAGGAGATAATGGCACAAGGCAAGGTATCTTTTTTTCTGGATGCATATTATATACTAATTTACTTGATTAACATTAGCAGAAATGAAAGGCAGTTTGTGTACTAATTCTGGAGTAGAATATTAAATGCAAAATTTTCATTAGTAATAAGCCTCTATGTCTTAATTATTACCAATCAAAAGTGATCCAAAGGATTCAGACAACCCATAGTTTTGATCTTACTTATGAATTTTATCTTTAAATTCAGTGATTCTATGATTCAAATTCACTTCCACACTATATATTTTCTCTCTAAAGTCCAATTCTTAGATTTTAAAGCTTTTTATTTTATATCACAAAGAACTAAGCTATACTTTAAGTAGCATAAGCAAAGACATGTTGACATGCAGATTATTTTTAAACATCCACCTTGACATTGCTGCAGTAATAGCAGAACAGAAACTAAATTAAGAAGAGATAATCAGGAAAATACAGAGAATATAATGTAAGTTGTGTTTCAAATAATGCGGTTCTTTATTCATAAAATTAAAAAAACAGGTTATTTATACTTTTATGGTTAATAAAATTAGAAAATGTTCCTTTCTCGGTTGTTTTCCTCTGTGTCTGAAAGTATGTTTTTGTTTTTTTGATACTATAAATGCATATTTATTAGCAAGGAATATGTTCAAAACATATTGTTAAGTGGAAGCAGCAGGTTAAAAACAAATTTGTTCCATGAAAGGGAGAAATTGATAAGGTGGACTTCATTGAAATTCAAAATTCTACTTTTTGAAACTGAGTAAAAAAAAAATGAAAAGATAGCTGTAGCAGGGAGAAAATATTTGTCAAATACATATCTGATAAAGGACTTGTATCCAAAATATGCAAAGAACTCTTAAAACTCAACAAGAAGAAAGCGAACAACCCAATTTAAAAATGAACAAAAGATCTGAACAAAGATCTCACCAAAGAAGATGTACAGATGGCAAATAAGCATATGCAAATATGTTCAATATCATGTCATTAGGTAATTCATATTAAAATAACAAGGAGATGCCATTACATACATAGTAAATCCAAAAACTGATAATATTGTTTGCTGGTGAAGATGTGGTGCAACAGCAACTCTCATTAATCAAAATGATACAGCCACCTTGGAAGACAGTTTGGCAGTTAACTTACATAGCTAAACATAGTCTTACCATACAATTTAGCAGTTATGCCCCTTGGTATCTACTCAAATGATTTGAAAGGTTATGCCCACACAAAATGTTCATGACTGAACATGAATGTTTATGGTAATTTTATTCATAATCACCAAAGACTGAAAGTGACCTAGATGTCCTTCAATAGGTGAGTGGATAAACAAACCATATTATATCCATAAAATGGGATATTATTCAGAGATGAAAAGTAAATATAATAAGCTAACAAGCTGCACAAAGACATGAATGAATCCTAAATACATACTGCTAAATAAAAAAGCCAGTCTTCAAAGGTTACATGCTGTGTTATTCCATTTGTATGACAGTCTAGAAAATGCAAAACTACAGAGGTAATAAACAATGTTGCCAGAAATTCAAGTTGGGATTACTGAATAGGTGAACCACAGTGGATTTTTTAGGGCAATAAAACTATGAATTTGATATACTACAATGGTGGTTACATGACATGAATCATTTCTCAAAACTCATAGAAATTTGTAACATAAAAAGTGAACCTTAATGTATACAAACTAAAAAGAAATCATTTAGGAAGTCAGTAGATCTCAGAAAGAAAGTTTATGCGTATGTATGTAGTATATTATTTATAAGGTATATAATATATATCTTATAAGATATAATGTGTGAACACTATATATGAATATATGAACACTATATGAATGTTTTATTTATATATCTTACATATATGATGTAGTATATATAAATAAAACTACATACTTTTCAAATGAATTTTATATATTATATTATATATAAAAGATACATTATACAATATATGTGTATATATAACATATTTTATATATATTCTGTAAGAAGCAGTGATTATCTCTTGATGATGGAATTATATTGACTTTTTTATGAAAGTTAGTTTAATTACATTAGAATGGGAGGAATGGTCACCATTCTATAAATTCCAAATCTTGCTTGAGGAATTCTTGACTGACGCAACTTTTACCAATCAGAATTCCAGCTTGAGTCTTCCCTCAACCCCATGAACATTCAAACATACCTCCTCTAATACCATGATGTGTCGCCTTCCTGACCAAGAAGACCGACACACTCAGTGAGTTTCCATAATCAGAGCCACTCTATACCTCACTCATTTCTGTCTACATCTTCAGAAGTTACTAACACAAAACAGGAAATGGTCTTCCTTCCATATGTTGCCAACTCTCACCCCCTGAAGCCATTTTCTCTCCCTCCAACCTACCAAGTAATTTCTTACCAGGATCCCAGCTCCCTTCTGCTGCCCCGCAGCAAACTGCTGTTGCCAAGACCATCCACACTTTCACTGGAGCCAGAGATACTGGAAGTCTCTCAGCTCTGATCCGTCCTGACTGCACCACAGATTTTGGCAGAGAGGATCCTCACTTAATCATAAATGTTCTATTAGCTTGGCTTATGAGACACAGGGTTCACATGATTCATTTTCCATTTTGTTCTAATTTAAAAATGAGGTAGATCTTATGTTGGAATGTTAGAATACCCTGCCACTATACTGAGGGTATATTGCTCCAGATTCTAACATCAAATCTTGAAGCACAAAACCTTTTTGGTGAATCTGACCATTTTTTGTGCAAGTGTATTTTTTAGGAAAAGCATCAGGAAAAAATATGTCTTATTGCTGTACCTATAGCTTTAATCTTCCCTCCTTCTATTTGTTTGCTTTCTTTTGAAATAATTATTAATGTGACCATCAGGGTTTCCATCAATAAAATTTTTTAAAAAAAGGAAATTAAAGAAGCAGATGTCATTTTTTGGAAGGCTAAAAGGATGGTATAGACAATATTCAGTTCTCTACTTATCTTTGGCTACTTCACAACATCTTCTCATTCCTTAATTTCCATATCTTTTTTGAACAGATAAGTCTAGTATTACTGGTGTTCTCATGCTAGAAATCCTAAATTGACAATTCACAGTGTACTCTTTCTGGTCTTCATATGTATTTTCTCTGGCCATTCAGTGTCCTAAAATAATTTTAAATGCTAACCATTAGAATTTGGGAGATTCAATATAAAATTTAAATTTCTGACTTATCCCTTCTTTTAAAGCTGAGAATTTGCCCACAACATGTTCACATTCTACAAAGCAACAACAGTCTAGTACTGAAAAGAAGTGTCCCCATTCCGATGAGCTAAGCACACTCCAGTTTGCCTCAGGCCCCAACTCCCTTTTGTTCCTTGTCATAGAAGAATTAGTTACTATTTATAATCAGACTTGAATTTTCTTACCCAATCTGCTTATCTTGTTTAGAAGCCCTGCTTGACTGATGGACATTTTTGTTTGCTATCTTGTAATGTGCATTTTCAAAAATAAAGGGAGAGATAAGCAGTGACAAGTCTACAGCAGTTTCTATATCCTCTGCCTACTCGACCACTCTTTGTGCTAATATCTTAAACCCAAAATTTGAAATGAATGGAAATATGTTCAACTTTTTCACCTTTATCCAAAATGAAGTATGTATTTAGTAAAGGTTTAATCTCCAGCTTTTGACCAGTTACCAAAAAAAAAAAAAAAAAAAAGAGGGTATAATGATAGATCAATATCTAAAGTACCTTTTTGTTTGTTTCTTCCTATTATGAAACTTCTGGTGAATCCAGGATTTTTTTTTTCTTTTTTAGTGAAAAAGAAATGTTATAAGAGTAGTGGAAAGTATGCTTGATTGGTAGTTAGAAAACATGGCTTTGTATTTTAAATCTGATATTTACTAGCTGTGCACCTTTGGGTGCACACTAAATTCTTATGAACACAGGTATAAACTCATCTATTAAATGGATATAGTATCTACACTTCACATCTGGAAAACTCAGGTATGATTATGAGTTGAAAATTCCTCAAAAAGAATGAAGCTCTTTGTATACAAAATTGTTTTTAAATGTAAAAGAGCCTCTCAAATGTTAATGAATGAATGAATGAAATTCAGATATTATTTTTCTAGTTTTTAATAACCTTTTGACTCTCTGTGGTAGACAGACCAATGCATTCCCAAAGATATACATATTCTCATCCCTAGAACCTGTGTATATACTACTTATATGGCTAAAGGGACTTTGCAGATGTAATTAAGTTAAAGATAGTGGGATGGTGTGGTTTTACTGGATTGCTACTCTGCCTGCACACCTGAGCCAAGGATTGCAGGAGGCCTCTCTAGACCAACATCCTCAACCTATAGTGAGTTGTATAATTATTTCATTATATATTACAATGTAATAATAATAATAGAAATAAAGTACACAATACGTGTAATGTGCTTGAATCATCCTGAAACCATTCCCCTCTCCGCAGTCCATGGAAAAATTGTCTTCCATGAAAACAGTCCCTGGTGCCAAAAACATTGGGGACCACTGTACACTGGAAAAGGCAAGGAAACAGATTCTCTCCTAAAGCCATCAGAAAGAGCACAAGCCTGTGGATATCTTGATTTGAGGACTTCTGACTTCCAGAAATGTAGATTATACATTTATGTTGTTTTAAGCCACTAAATTAGTGGTAATTTGTTACAGCAGCAATAGGAAACTATTTAATAATACATCCTCATACTGTTCAGAATCCAAACATTAAAGATGAAAGGGAAACATGCCACAGCAATATCTACTATATTATTTGGAAATTTGATTACTCTTGCCCTAATGCCAGTCCTACATGACTCTGGCACATCTACTTTAGCACATTTAGTCTTTATTTCATTATCCTTCTCTAATTTTCATAACATCCTATTCCTGGAATTACATCTTCTTTCCAGTAGCTCCCTTTTTTCCTGATATATAAATAGTTTCTCAAATTTTGATTCTTATTTTGTCAGAGTAGTAATCTCTAAAAGCCTTTTGGGCTGCTCCTACTCTTTTTGACTTATGTTAGTCATTGAGCAAGCATTTTTAGGCTTGTGCTTTAGTTGTGCTGTTTATTAGTTTGTCAGCATCAAATGTTGCTTGTCTTAAATCCAAAATTCATAGGTGCCATGTATAAAGTTTAATGAATTATTTCTCAAACCCAACATATTGTCATGCTCATATACAGTTCTGATGCTTTCAATCCATCAATCCTTATGTATTCTGCCCAGACAATTTCATTCACATCCATATTGGTGTGGATGAATCCCAAGTCTATACCTCTAGCTTTCTAGCCTTGACTTCTTTTATTTCTGTGAGGATACAGACATGATAAAGACACATTTTGCAACCGCAAGATGTTTGACGATTTGTTGGGAAGTGTAGAGTTTAGGTACCCAAGTCAGTCTAGGGTGGTGAGAAAATATTTTTGAAATGAAGTGATTCTAACTGATGTGGAGAGACGCATGTGAGATATGAGTTAACTTAGTCAAACCAAGAGAAAAGCTTCCAGGGAGAAAAGGTGGGAAGAGAGAGAGAGAGAGAGAGAGATAGAGAGAGAGAGAGAGAGAGAGAGAGAGAGAGAGAGAGAGAGAAAGAGAGAGAGAGAAATTAAGGATTATCCCCAGTGTGCTGAATTGCGTTCTGAGTCTGTGGTCACTCCATTCAATTAACACACCATGACATTCAGACACACAACCACCTACACAAGCGAGGGATGTGCTGTGTTTGAGGTTTTTTTGGAAGAGTGAACTATTAGAAACAAAGAGTCAGAGTTCAGGATTAAGATGTAACTTCAAGAACTAGTTACATGGTAGTAGGTTTTATCTATTCATGGTGATTACAGATGTGGATAAAATTGCCTAGGCAGAGTGAATAATGACTGAAGGAGAGGGGGCTAAAGAGAAAATTTCAGAGAATATACATTTCAAGGAGGGATTGGGGAGATGTAGCACATGAGAAAGGCAGAGAATGAGCGACTAGAGAGTTGAAACAGAGCCAGGAGAGGTGTATACCACAGACACTAAGATAGAAGATAGTTCAATATGGCAGTAGCCTACAGTGTCAGATATTGCAGAAAATAGAAGTAAAATGAACAGGTTCTCCTTTTTTAAGGGCTACTTCCAAGTGACCAGCTTTGGGAAGAATATCTACAGTTTTAGGGATTCCAGCATGCAGGAAGATCCCCAAGACAAAAAGATATGTAAAGTCAAAGACCACAAAAAGCACAATAGTTCCAAATGCCAACAGAAGATTGAAAAAGATCACCAAGTCCAGGGAGGTGAGTAGAATGTATTGAAATACAGTTTGCAGCTGGAAGAACCAGGAAAAGCACTCCTGGGACCTGGGAACAGAGTGGTGTTGAAAGACACGTAAAGGGCCTGGAGTCAAACAGATTGAAAAGTGACTGCTAGGTTCAACAATTAGGATGTCACTGGTCAGAGTTGGACAATCCTGGTTTATTGTTGGTGGAGCTGTGTATGAAAAATGAGGAAGAATCAATTGAAACTAAAAAATGTGTTTTCAGCCTGCTTCATTGTGGAAGAGAAGAGACAATGTAGGTAAAGAAATATACTTAATCTTAAGATAGAAGTGATGGGAACATGAGAAAAAAAAGAGGGGGGACAGTTTGAAGTCCCCAGAGACAGAAAGCATAACTGATGGAACAAGGTCCCTGAAAAGGTAGGAGGATGAAAAGCAGAAGAGATAAGGGAAATTTAGACACAGCTTAGCTTCTGAGACTTTTGATATGGGAAAAAGAGAAATTTTCATTCCCTCTATTTTGTCCATAATAATAATGAAATGAAGTAAAATTTAAAAGCAAAGTATGAGAACCTTTTTGTACCATTTAGAGAAGTTTATCCACATCACATTTATACCTCTAGATACAGTACAACAAAATTTTCAAAAATCAAAGCTCATTTAGTATGACAGACTAACAGTGTAGTTTTAAAATTGGCACCGAAAAAGTCAACTCTATAATAAGGTGACACTTGAATCTATTAATCATATTCCTATTTGGTACATCATAAATCATTTATTTGATGGGTTAAATAAACAACCTCCAACTTCTCCTGTTCCTTTGTTTTCCCTAAACTGTTTAAACTTCTTATTCACAGTAGGTACTAGTAATTTTATATCTAATAGAATTGAATTAACTTGTTAGTTAAATATGTTTAAGGTGTATTTCAACAATTAGAATTCAAATAGGCTTTAGAAAACATCTGTGTCTAATCCGGTGTCAAAGCCAGGTATCTCTATCAATATAACTACATTTTAATACTTGAAAGAAAAAATAATGTGTTCATTTGCCTATTAACCATATGTATATCCTGCTCTGTGCACCCAAACCCTGAAAGATCACTTCCCTGGTCTCTTAATATGCATCTTTCCATACACTTGAAGACATGGATTGAAAGTAAAGGCAACACCTCTGAAAGTATTTCCAGATTTTTGCATGTCTAAAGCTTAAATAGTTATCCACTTTGAATAACTGCAAGGAAGATATAAGAGAACCCACAGAAGACAGAGAAAACTGCAGGGCTAAATAAAATAGCTTTAGATGGCCAAATACCAAGAGATGTCCTTGCACAGGGAGAAGGGAGAGACCGGCAGCATGGTGGTGGGAACAGCACCTCCAATGTCACATGATCCATAGGTCTGTCATTTGCCATCGCCTGGCTCCAAAAACGTGGAGTTTCCCATAATCTGCTCCAGTAAAGAGGCAGAGGTCACAAATAATGCAAAGTGGAAGATAATGCCAATGCTAAACCCATTCATGTTTGGATTTAGAATACTTTTCCCCTCAGCACATTTATCTAAAAACACTAACGGTTGACTTTGGAACTTGTCCCTTTTCCCCTCAGAATTTGAGGCTGAGCCCTATCTTTGCCAACCCATTCAGAATCTCTATGCTCATTCGTTTCACTGCTTTCCCCATTTGTGTAAGGTTAGCAGCCATTCTCTAGTTTCTGGCTGCGAATTTGGAAAAACTCCCCCGAACATAAGGCGGAGAACAGTGACAGAGTCAGTCGTACCCCCAGGCCTCACACCTGGGCTCCGGACTAATTCCAAATGAGCAGTGCTCTGCTCAGGAGCTTTGCTCTCCTAGCTGAGTCCTTGCTGGAGCCGCACTCTTGCCACACATCCTCCACCGAGCACTGTCCCAACCCATCTTTAGTTGGGGGGTGCTTTGAACTCCCAGGTCTTCTAGAGACTTAGGTTTGATTGGAATACCCCTGCCTGTCTCCTATTTTCAGTTCTGTAACATAAAGCACCTGTCTGTCTGTCTCTACTTCACCTGTTGGCAGCTCCTGAAACTCCTGAAGCTGTGTACTGTCTTCTAGAATATCCCCCTGGTGTCTACTGCTCAACCTTC
>VSMD01033274.1:0-38637 GCA_008750895.1 Mirza zaza
AGGTGGGTTTAAAGATTCTTTGGCTGGCAATTGGCTGAGAGAGTTAGACTTTGTCTAGAAGACCAGAAAGGATATGCTTATTTTAAGATAAGGTTGTGGGCACTCTGGAAGGTCCAGACAGGAGGACATTTTAAATTTACAATAGGCGCCTGTTAGGATGTTTTAAGATGCTTTAAATTTAAGAGTAGGCATCTGCTAGGATGCTTGAGTTAAGATAGGGGCTTCTTATCTTTTAGGTGATGTTAATGCCATACCAGAATCAGGTTGGGAAGTAAACCACTGCTTTATTTGGTTAACAAAAGCCGCTTAGTGGGAATTTACCCTTTGTTAGCCTAACCCTGCTGGCCTCCTTACCATTTGCCAGCCTGACCCAGCTGGCCTCCTTAGGAAGGAGTTTTTAGCAAAAAAAAAAAAAAAAAAATCAGAGTTCAGTCCTCAGACAAATTGTTCAGAGCTCATTTCTGCCTGTGGATATCTATCTATTCCAGCAGCATTTCTTCTATCTTGTCTTCATTGAATTTCCTTTGCATCTGTTGAAACTCAATTGACCATATCCTTCTCTTTCATTGATCTGTGTCTATCTTGCTGCCAGCACCACAAGGTCAGTCACTATAGCTTTAAAGTCTGTTCAGTTCAAAATAACTTTTAATTTCCCCTTTTAATTTTTGCTCTTTATCATGGTTACTTAGAAGTATGTCATTTTGTTTCCAAATATTCAGATTTTCTAATTTAAAACCATCATGATCAGGAAATATACTCTGTGTGACTTGAATCCTTTTAAATATTTCAGGATTTGTTTTATGGCCCAGAACACAGCCCATCTTGGCAAATGTCCTGTATGCCCTTGAAAATAATATATATTTTTGCTATTGGTGGTGGAGTGTTCTATAAAAGTCAATGAGGTCAAGTTGGTTGATACTATTTTTTGTGTCTTCTATATTCTTGACAATTTTATGTTAATTTGCACCAATTATTGAGAGAGAGAGGTGTTAAAATCTCTATTAATTGTGGCTCTATTTTTCATTGCATTCCTATCAGTTTTTGCTTCATATATTTGAAGCTCTATTTTTAGGTGCCCAAATGTTTAGGACTGTTCCGCTGTCTCAATAAATTAACCCTTTATTATTGTAAAGTGGCCCTTCATCCCTAGTAATATTCCTTGCTCTGAAATCTACATTGCCTAAAATTAACATGCCATCGGCTTTCTATAGACTGTTAGCATGTTTTTTTTTTCTTATCCTCTTACTTTTAACCTACTAGTCTTTAGATCTAAAGTTGGTTTCTTGTAGGTAGCATATAATTGGGTTTTGCTTAAATGAAATCTGGCAATCTTTACTGTTTAATTGGCTTCTTTAGAATTCTGGTTTCTGGGCCAGTGTTTATGGAGCTTGGAGGTCATCTCACCAAGTAAAAAGTTAAACAAACTGAAAAACCAACTCTTCTTAGATCCATCAAAGAAGTGAAGTCAAAGGCAAACTGCTGCCCCTCAAATTGAGAGACAGGCTAAATACAGAGAATCACAATTTACCAGAGCAGAAATCTGCTTAGGCAAAAACTGATGGAACTTCAAGGAGAAATAGATGAATCCACTATTGTAGTTGGAGACATCAACACCCCTTTCAGATGGACATATGCAGCAGGAAGAAAATTAGTAAGGACACAGTTAAAAGCAACAGTATCATCAACTAACTGGGTATAATAGTCACATTTAAACCATTTATACTTGAGGTGATTATGAATATGGTTGGGTTTTTAATACCATCTTGTGTCTTGTTTTCTATTTGGCCCATCTATTCCTTGTTCCCTTTTCCCTCTTTTTCTGCCTTATTTTGGACTTAGTACTTTTTAAGATTGCATTTTATCCCCATTGGCTCAATAATATAGCTTTGTTACTTTCATAATTCCTTTACAGTGGGTTTTTAGTGCACATCTTTAACTTAACCAATCTACCTTGAAATGATACTGTATTACTTCATATATGTAAGAACCATATAACAGCAAATTTCCATTTTTCCTCTCCTGGACTTCATGCTATTGTTATCGCACATTTTACTTCTACGTGTTAAAAACCACACAATAGATTGTTGGTATTTTTGCTTTTAAATCATTAATTATAGAGATATTTAAGTAACAAAAAAGGATATATGCAATCCTTTACACATGTAATGGTAACCTACCCAGTTACCATTTTCAGTGTTCTTCAGCTTTTTGTGTAGATCTTGGTTTCCATCTGTTATCAACTTTCTTCTGCTTGAAGAACTTCCTGTAACAATTCTTATAGAGGTCTGCTGATTGATTCTTTCAGATTTTGTTATGTCTAGAAGATCCCTCCTTTTGGCTTCACTTTTTTTTTTTTTTTTTTTCAAGACAGTCTCACTCTGTTGCCCAGGCTAGAGTGCCACGGTGTCAGCCTAGCTCACAGCAACCTCAAACTCCTGGGCTCAAGCAATCCTTCTGCTTCAGCCTCCCGAGTAGCTGAGACTACAGGCATGTGCCACCATGCCCAGCTAATTTTTTCTGTATTGTTTTTAGTTGGCCAATTAATTTCTATTTTTTTAGTAGAGATGGGGTCTCGCTCTTGCTCAGGCTGGTTTTGAACTCCTGACCTTGGATGATCTTCCTGCCTCAGCCTCCCAGAGGGCTAGGATTACAGGCATGAGCCACTGCGCCCAGCCTTGGCTTCGCTTTTGAAAGATATTTTCACCAGGAAAAAATTCTAGGTTAGCAATTTTTTCTTTCAGTACTTTAAAGATGTTCATCCCCTTCTAGCTTGCACTGTTTCTAACGAGCAAGCTGCTGTCATCTTTACCTTTGCTCCTCTATAACCAATTTGTCTTTTTCTCTTGCTTTTAAGATTTCCTCTTTATCACTGGTTCAAAGAAAAATTTGATTGATATAGTTCATTGTACTTCTTGAGTCTGTGAGTTTATAGTTGTCAATTTGGCAAACAATTCAACCATTATTTCTTCAAATATTTTGTTATACTTTCCTCAACTAGGGACCCTAATTATACTTGTATTTGGCTCTTGATGTTGTCCCACAGTTCTCTAATGCTCAATTCCTCCCCAATCTCCTTTCTTCAGTCTTTTTCCCGTTTATTATTTTTTTACTGCTGTGTCTTAAAGTTCACTCATCTCTTCTTCAGCAATGTCCAATCTGCTGTTAACCCCAGCCAGTGTTTTTCTTTTTTTTTTTTTTTTTTTTTTTGAGACAGAGTCTCACTTTGTTGCCCAGGCTACAGTGAGTGCCGTGGCGTCAGCCTAGCTCACAGCAACCTCAAACTCCTGGGCTCAAGCAATCCTGCTGCCTCAGCCTCCCAAGTAGCTGGGACTACAGGCATGTGCCACCATGCCCGGCTAATTTTTTCTATATATATTAGTTGGCCAATTAATTTATTTCTATAGTAGAGATGGGGTCTCGCTCTTGCTCAGGCTGGTCTCGAACTCCTGAGCTCAAATGATCCGCCCACCTCGGCCTCCCAGAGAGCTAGGATTACAGGCTTGAGCCACCGCACCCGGCCTCCCAGCCAGTGTTTTTCATCCCAGATATTAGTTTCATCTCTAGAAGTTCAAATTGCATGTTTTATATCTTCCATGCCTCTACTTAACATGTTCAATTTTTCTCCCTTTTTGAACATATAGAATGTAGTCACAATATCTGCTTTAATGTCCTGATTCTTTCATTGCACCATTTCTGGGTCAGTTTTGATCAACTTGTCCATTCATTATGAGATTTTCAAGCTTCTTTGCATGTCTAGTGATTTATTAGATGCCGGGTATTGTGAATTTTACCTTATCACTGTATTAGTTATTTTTTGCATTCTATATTCTAGAGCTTTGTTCTGGAACACAGTTAAGTTTTTTGGAAACAGTTGTGTTCCAGTTTGGACTTTTTAAGTTTTGTGAATTGGGACAAGAGGTAGGTTTATTACGGAATTAATTTTTCCACTACTGAGGCAAAACTCTTATTAGTACTCTTCCAATGACATCTGGATTACAAGGTTTTCCACAGTGGCTGTTGAAAACAGGCACTATTTTCAGTTCCATAAGCTGTTCCCTCTAATCCTTTGGGGTGGGTCTTTCTTTGGTCTTGAGTAGTTTCCTCACAGGAATGTCCTGCTTAGTGTTTGTAGATCTGTTCTCTTGCTGTGTAGCTCCCTCCTCTAAGGCATTCTCTCCTGTGAACTCTGGTCACCCTGACTGCCCTCAATTCCCGACTCTACCACCTGAACTCAAGGAGGCCACCAGGTCCTGATGGGATGACGCTTCCTGAAACCATGGACTGTCTCCATAGATAATGGAGAAATGCTGTTAATGCTAAGATGACACAAATGTTGAAACTTTAGGACAAGGATTTTAAAGCAGCCATCATAAAAATGCTTCAGCAAACAATTACATACATACTCTTGAAACTTAAAAAAAATAGTCTCAGCAAACAAACAGAAAACTTCAGCAAAGAAACAGATCTAAAGAAGAATCAAATGGAAATTTTAGAACTGAAATATACAAATAGCCAAAATAAAAATACAGCATGGATGGCTCAAGAGCAGAATGGAGAGGAAAGGAAATAATCAGTGAACCTAAAAATAAAACACTAGAAATTACCCAAACCAAACAACAAAGAGAAAACATACTGGAGAAAATAAACAGAGCTTCCGGGACTTGTGGAACTATAACAAAAGATTTAACATTTGTGTCATCAGTGTCCCAGAAGGAGAATGTGGGTGGAGCTGAAAAGCTATTCAAAGAAATAAGAAAATAATATATTTCACAGAATGGGAGAACACTGTTGCAGATCATGTATATGATAGGGGGCTTGTATCTAGAACATATAAACTACCTCAATAACACAAATAATCCAATTTTTAAAATGTACAAAGGATCTGAGTAGACATTTCTGCAGAAAACATATACGAATGGCCAAAAAGCACATGAAAAGATGATTAACATCACTAACCAGTAGGGAAATGCTAGTCGAAACCACAATGAAGTACTACTTTATACTTTCATACCCACTAGGATGGCTATAATCAAAAGACAGAATAAGTGCTGGCAAGCATGTGGAGAAACCTTGTACACTACTAATGGGAATGTAAAGTGGCGCAGCCACTGCGGAAAATGGTCTGGCGGTCCCTCAGTATAGTCAAGTTACTTAACTGCCCCCTTAAAATGAAGTTAATAATGTTCATTTTGGATGAATGAGTAAATATGTATTAACTATAATTATTATAGCAATTATTATTATGCATATTATTTTTGATCGGATCAGACTATTAGCTATCTCCCTAATTTACTTGCTTTTGCTAGTTTAAATGAGTATTTAAAGTAGTCTTGGCCGGGCGCGGTGGCTCAAGCCTGTAATCCTAGCTCTCTGGGAGGCCGAGGTGGGCGGATCATTTGAGCTCAGGAGTTCGAGACCAGCCTGAGCAAGAGCGAGACCCCATCTCTACTATAAATAGAAAGAAATTAATTGGCCAACTAATATATATAGAAAAAATTAGCCGGGCATGGTGGCGCATGCCTGTAGTCCCAGCTACTTGGGAGGCTGAGGCAGCAGGATTGCTTGAGCCCAGGAGTTTGAGGTTGCTGTGAGCTAGGCTGACGCCACGGCACTCACTGTAGCCTGGGCAATAAAGTGATACTCTGTCTCAAAAAAAAAAAAAAAAACAAAACAAAAAAAAAACTAAAGTAGTCTTGAACTGAGATATGTATGTAAAGTTCTTATCATGACTGGCATATACCGTATGCTCAATAAATGAAAGCTATAATTTATTTGTAAACAGAGGAGATAAGGTTGGATACCCCCCCCCCACGTCCTCCCCAAAAAAGGGCAACATCCCAAGGTGTGAGGGGTTGAGTCTCTCTCCTAGGTGCTGAACAGCACCAGGCACTGGCTGTACAAAGCCAGAGAGAAGGTTATGTGGCGGCTCTCTTTAAACCTGCCCACACAGAGTGCTTCATGCCCTGTGCAGCCTTCACTTCTTCCCAGTCCAGTTTGACATCTGGAACCTCATCTTCTGGCTCTGGATCCTTTCTCAAGGCTCCCTGGGGGGAGGCAACCACAATGGGCAGAGGACCACATTCCTCCCGGAATTCTACAACGTGGAGACCCTTCTTATCAGCCAGCTGTTGATGGGTTTCCTGGGCAAGATCAAATTGAGAAGAACAGGTTAGGTCTATGAAGTACACCTGCAACTTAAAGAGCAGAAACTTCCATAAGCCAGAGGGAATTCATGTAAAAACATGTATAGCAGTGTGGGGGAACTGAAATACCAATTTCAGTTGATCCTGGGTAATGTACTTTATGGCTTAAACTATGGTGACCTGTCATTGGTGGAGCCATCTCAGCCCCATCTCCCCACCCAAAACTGGGTTGGAGGGAAGGGCCTTGGCCTCTTGCTTTCCAAACCCTCCTAATTACTTGCCATACTATGCCAAAAATTGAACTTGAATTTTATCAAGCCCCTAGATCTAACTACCAATTCACAGGAAATACAGGAGACAGAAGACATTAAGGACCTCACAGGTTTTAAGTTAGCACCAGACTGGGAAACAATGTAAGATAAACCAACTGGTTTCTTAAATAAAAAAAATCACAAGAAAACAAAAAAAGAAGAAGAGGGGAACCTACAGATTAAGAGACTTAAAAGACATAAAAACTTACAATGTATTGACCTTTTTTGCAACCTGATTCAAACTGTGTAAAAAAATAATTTTTTAAAAATCTGACAGATACATTTGTATGAACACTGGATATTTGATGAGTTATTAATTTTTTAGTTATGGTAAAAGGATTATAGGGTATGTTTTAGTCCTTATCTTGTAGAACTACATACCGAAAGATTTATGGACGAAACAAATGATGTCTTAGATTTGGTTTAAAACAACTGAGGCTGGGTGGGGGTTTTGATACTGACAAGACTGATCATGAACTAGGTGAGAGGGCTGTGGGAATTCATTATAGAGGGTGGCCATCAAGGTCTGGAAACAAGAAAATAAATTTAGTAGATGGTTTATTTATAGTGTATTAAAATACCTGATAGGTCCAACCCCATGATCCCAGACTTCATGGCTGCCTTCATGTCTGTCCCCTATATTTCCTGTGAATTGGTAGTTAGATCTAGGGGCTTGACGAAATTCAAGTTCAATTTTTGGCATAGTATGGCAAGTAATTAGGAGGGTTTGGAAAGCAAGAGGCCAAGGCCTTTCCCTCCATCCCAGTTTTGGGTGAGGAGATGGGGCTGAGACGGCTCCACCAATGACAGGTCACCATAGTTTAGCCATAAAATACATTACCCAGGATCAACTAAAATTGGTATTTCAGTTCCCTCACTATTGTAATTCTATATATATTTGGAATTAGAAAAGAGATGAGCTGTTTCATAAACAAAAGAAAATAATTTAAATAGGTTTATCTTATAATCAAAGCTGTGTCACTTAAATTGGTGGTATTTTTTTCTTTTTGAGTGGCACAAGAATTAATGTATTCTTTTCATAATAAAACACAGGCTGTAATTACTGGCTTATTACGATACTAAAGTTTGAAATTTAAAAAAATCCATTTAGTATTTTTTTAAAAGGTGACTTTCATTAACTAACTCTTCAGTGGTTTTACTAAGTTGATGCAGTCAGATAGCAAAGAATGCCCAAGTCCTCAGGAGGCCACAGGAGAGCATCCCCAGGAGGCCCCACGGCATCGTGGTGTCAAAGCGCACAACGAAATACAAACCAGAACTTCTGTTTCAGACCCGGGAGAAAGGTTACCTGTCGGGAGAGCCCACGGAAGAGGCCTCGGGTGAGGTTGACCATGTTGACAGAACCAGAGACCTTGGCATACATGTCTTTGATGCCAATGAGCCGGCAAATGGTGGTGATGGCCCTGTGGCAGCGGAGGCCATGACCTAGAAAGGGGGGAAAACCAAGTGAAACAAGCCTGTTGCAGTTACCCTTCCCAGTGGGGTGACCCTCAGCAACTTAACTTCCATGATGACACTTATTTAAATGGCATACTATAAGGGATTTAAGAGATTTATATATATATAGGGCTGCTATGAAGATTAACAGAGATGTCTGAAAATTCTTGGCCCCTCCCAACACCCTTGTTAACTAAGGGTCAAGGGACACATCTGTTTTCACCCTCTTTAACTGCTCAGGTGCCCTGAATAGAGTGTCCACTCCCTCCTCCTGGGAAAACTCTTCTCTAGCTTTGGTCCTGGATGTCCCCCTGGCTACTGGCCCATCCATCTCCCCTCCTTGCTGGCTTCTAAATCTTAGGTGGTGTCCCCTTCCAGCCACTTGCCCTACTCCTGTCCACCTGTAATCCCTTCTCCAGAAGAGCTTTAAAAACACAAACCAAACACATCACTCCCCATTTAAAGCCCTTCATTTCCCACTGTTCTCTGAATTAAAATAAAATAAATAATAAAGACCTCTACAGCCTACAAAGCCCTTCATGCCTCAACCCTGACCTCATCTGGAGACGCACCCTCCTCATGTTGGCTTTCCCACCTTAAGGACTTTGCACGTGGGGTGTCCCTCAGCCTGGAATACTCTCCCAGCTCTGTCCCCTTGTCTCCTTCTCATCTTCAGGGTGCTTCTTTGACCACACTATTCAAGGTGGCATCCTCCCTTCCACCTTCCTCCCCGACTCTAATGCAGCATCCTGATCATGGCATTCAGGAAATCAATGAAACCTGTTTGTTCAATGTTTCCCCTCAGTAGAATATGGGCTCCATGAAAGCCAGGATATTACGACTATGTTCCCAGAGCCTAGATTAGTACCTGGCAAATGCCAGTGGGCGTGAGGGAGAGTTAAAGGCCCCTACTTTACACTCTATCATTTTTATTTGCTGGATATGAAACTCAGCACACACCTCTTCTGCTTTAAGGCAGATCTACTCAATAAGCTGGACATTACTTGCTTTCTAGCTTCTGATTTCTCATGGTAAAGAACTATCCCTTCTACCTGAAAGAACCAATTAACTGTGGACTCCATAACTATGCCAGATCATGCAAGAACCACAGACTTGAGAGGATAGCTAACAACAGGTAACAATGGGGTTCTTTGTTCTTCTGTGTGGACTTATCCACATGTAGAACTTGTGTCCATGTGTGAACATAAAGCATCCATGTATAGATGTATCCAGACGCACACACATCTAGACGGGTACACATGAAAGGAGGTGTAAGGCAGATTTTGGAAGGACCTGGGAGGCAGACTCTAGCGTGCCACTGCTCACTGGATGACCCTGGGCAAGACTCTCCCTCCTCCCTACAGTATCTACTTAGTAGTGCTATAAGGTGCTGTGAGCACCAAGGGAAGGTGTGTATAAGACACAGCACTTGGACCACAGGAAACACTCCATCAATGGGAGCCATTGTTTTGCACATACATAAATATCTATATAATAGCGGTCACAGTACTATGGTAATTATTAATATTTAACAGTACTTTGATTGTGAACACTTCCAGGCAGAGTCTGTCAAAAAACACTCGTTCACAGTGGCTCACGCCTGTAATCCTAGCACTCTGGTAGGCGAGGCGGGAGGATGGCTCAAGGTCAGGAGTTCAAAACCAGCCTGAGCAAGAGCGAGACTCCATCTCTACTAAAAATAGAAAGAAATTAATTGGCCAACTAAAAATATATAGAAAAAATTAGCCGAGCATGGAGGCACATGCCTCCCAGCTACTTGGGAGGCTAAGGCAGGAGGTTCGCCTAAACCCAGGAGTTTTGAGGTTGCTGTGAGCTAGGCTGACGCCATGGCACTCTAGCCCGGGCAACAGAGTGAGACTTTGTCTCAAAAAACAACAAACAAACAAACAAAAAAACCACAATACTTGTTTAATAAAAGTTAAATTAATGTGTGTATATTTTGGGGGGAAAACCTTTGCAGCAGTGTGGAACTGACTACGGTCCTGCAGCCAAAGTAGAAGTGTGCCATGGTTAAATGAGTTTGGGAACATTATATTCTCTATTTCCCTTGGGAGATTCATATTGCATAGCAGTAAATTAAAGACCATAACATTCACAAACATGCACTTTTTTTTGCCTTTCCCTAATCCAGTTCTGCCACCTTGGCACCCTTTCTGGAGTAACACCGATTACTACCTCCTATGCATTACTATCATACAAAGAGTAATACGTAGGAACATAGTTTAAGAAATGGCTATTTGTATATGTATTTATGAAATATCTATAAAGTATCACACTGTTTTAACTTCAAATTAAATCAGAGTATTTAACTCCAATACATGGGTAATGGTCTAGACTACATAGAAACCTGAAAATTGCAGCTTTGATTAGAAGACAGGGAAGATTTTTTAAAAAAGGTAACTTCTGAAATTAAAATTGTAGCAGTCATTCAAAAATCATTCAGATACAAATGTGTCTAGACCAACACTATCCAACATAAATATACAAGCCACAAATGGAAACCATATATATAATTTTAAATGTTCTCATAGATACATTTTTACAAGTTGAAAAAAAGTTAATTTTAGTAATATAGTGTATTAAGCCAGCAGGTCCAAACATTATCATTGCAAAATATATCAGTACAATAATATTTTTAAGATAGTTTACATTCTTTTTTTTTTCACACTAAGTCTTTGAAATCTGGTGTGTTTGACACTTGAAGCAGATCTCAATAGCCACATTTTAAGTGCTCCCTAGCTAGGCTGGCTAATAACTACCACATGGGACAGCACAGGTCTAAACCTTGATGTCCAAGTGTTCAACTCTTTTTCAAATAACAAAATAAGTGGTTTTTATCAGGCATATGAATGATTAATTATGGCTTTAAAGCAGAAAGCATGTTCTGGTACATTAACACAATTAGTACTGCATTTGATTTCTTTTTCTTATTTCCAAGCCATAGCTCTTACAGAGTGACATTAGAACTTTGATATAAAATTTTAAATGTTTTATCTCTTCTGACCCAAAGGTTTTGAGATTTATTAACCTAGAGTTATAGAAAACCATTTTTTGCTATAAAACCTGCCTTCCTGCTTATCCATGAGACAGAAAGGGCCACCTCTGCATCCCTAGTGCTTAGCATAGCATCGGGATCACAGAAGATAGTCCCTCTATACTTGATGACAAGTAATAAATGGCTAGAACTAAATAAGCTATAAGAATAGAAACATTTAACAGCACCAGTGAATTTTCCAAGAGGAACTAATGTTCCTACTCATACAAACCCTATTACTCACTCAACTGGTATTTCCTATTCACAATGTATTCCTCGCACCTAAAATTATTCCGAGAACATGCCTGTGCTCACGGGGACCTGTATAGCTTGACTATTTTTTATTTCCCCAGGGGCCTCATCCTTCTTAAGTCTAACTGAGGCCTTTCCATTTTGGTGTTTTCAAGATGAGAAATATAAAGATGAGCAGAAATAGATGACAGGCTGGAATTGTTCTAATTTCTCTGCTTTATCCTCTACAAATTTTAAGAGTATTTTAGTTACCTCTGGGTTGTTTCTTCATCTTGATATATGTCCTTCTATATCTTAAAGAAATATCATGGAATACTGGAGGGTAAAAACATAAACACAAGAAAGATTAGGTGTGTGGTTTTAATGCCCTTGCAAATATCACAAAGCCACTCTACCACCCTAAACAGGTAGCACATGTTGACCACGAATGAATGACAAACTCTGATTTCAATCATTTTACTAACCTTCTCAGGAGATTAGGTTTGTTTTCATATTTTATATATTTGTAAGAATGTAGTAACACAGAGAAACACAAAAAATACTCCTGGAGATATATTGCCACGCATATTTTAACTAGTATAATACTGCAAACTTTAAAAGAAAGATTAATACTCACTCGTATGGTCTTCATATCGTTCTATGTAATGCAAATAGTGAATTGCTTTGTTCTTTGCCTAAAGAAGAAAAGTGTTTCTCTTAAATATATTACTGAAATTTACATTTTCTCAAGGATTTCAATACATTTTATAAAATGTTTTATTATAAAAAATTTCATTTATGCAAAACTTTAGTAAACACTTCTAAAAGATAAAGACTTATTTTAAAAAAACCCACAATCACAACAGCACTATCACATCTAAAAAGATTAACGATAATTTCTTACTATCATCAAACATTCTGTCAGTGTTCAAACTTTTACAGCTGTCTAATAATTTTGGTAAGCAATCACAAATCTGATAAAAATGATGAAGAACACAAGTACTTCTGAAACTGTTTTTTATAATATAAGTAACCTTTGACAACAGGCCTCATGGGAAGGTTCTGGAACAAATTATTGTTTTATGGTTCTCAGAGTGTCTAACACATAGCTTATTCATCTTTTACTGAGTGTCAACAAAGAAAAAAATGTACGTACTTTTCTGAAAGCATCTATCCGTTCAGTGGCTTTCCCAATGGCAAAACCTTTAAATAAAAAAGCAAATATATGAAAAGGGATATAAATTTGGCACATAATGTGGCTTTTACTACATTGTAAATTTCAGTTCCTACTATTTCATAGTACTTCATCTTTCCACCACCCACAAAAAACCTGCTATCCAAAATTAATGACAAAGCATGAGGCTACAGAGATTTGCTTATCTGGTTCTGAGGCATTCTGGAAATACTACATGTGGACATATTTATGAAATCCAAGGTTAGATGTACAACATTATCTCTTATAAATTTCTAGATAAAACTAAATATACTCAATTTTTTAAAAAAAACTAAATATGCTCTAAATTAATATGGCAAATGATTTGGGATGTTTTTGAAAATAGGTGAAAATAACCAAAAAGGGTAGAAAAAACTATACACTGCTATAAAGAAAAACCATGATTTCACTGGAACTTCAAATGGAATTCAGATTTCAATTAACCAGGAAATAAAACCAATGATGCTTTGGTTTGTGAGTACTTAACGCCATGAAATGAGGTTTATCACAAGTTACAGAAATGCTCCCCTCATTCACTGCCACTATTAATTATTTAGCTTGAAGAATGTATTTTGTTTTTAAATTATACACAGGAAAGTAACATAAGACAATACTGCTCCATGAGCTACATAAGACATCTGAGGCCTGGGACAAAAGGGACTATAGATTTTAATTCCTACTTTAAACAAAGGAATTATATCATGGAAGTCCTAGAGGAAAATATGAATTAATTTATTCATAATCTTCAAATGAAGGCTTTCTAAGAAGACACAAAACCAGAAGTGATAAAAGACTGATGAATTTGCTATATAAAGGTTTAAAACTTCTGTCAATTTATAACTGTGTGGAAAAAAATTAAAAACTAAGTCAAAATATCTGATAGACAAAGGGTTTATGTCCTTAACTTACAAAGAGCTTGTACCAATCAATAAAGAAAGGAATAATCACCCAATTAAAAAATGGACAGAGCACATGAACTGACAGATCTCAAAAAGGAAATAACAAAGGCCAATAAATGTAAAATGGCACCCAAAATCTCCTAATTAAAGAAATGTAAACGAAAACTGAAAAATACGTTTCATATTGACAATCAGTAAAGTTTGATAATATCCAGGGCTGGCTGGCGAGCATGTGATGGTATAGATGAACATAAACTGATGCAATCTTTTGGCAGAGCAATCTGACAATACTTATCAACATTTAAAAATGCATGTAATTTAGGGTAGCAATTTCCCCTTTTTATATACTTGCAAAAAATTTCCCCTATTTATTTATATACTTAAAAAAGTACAACGAATTACATGTAAAAGAAGCTTGCTGTTTTTTATAAATAGCATAAAATTGGAAACAACATAAATATTCAGCAATATGGAAAAGGTTACAAAAATCATCCATACCATGGAACACTATGCAACCAGCACAACAACGATGGGGAATCTGTTTATGTTAATACAGGAAGATCTTGGCTTACGATACCAAACAAGAAAAGCAAGGTGTAAAACTATGGCTGTAATATTATCTCTTTGTACAGATATTTTAAAGATTTATGGTGATAATATGAATACAAAATTTCTGGAAAGATACAAAATTAACTATTAAATATGTTTTCCTTTGACAACATACTATTCATATGGATTAATTCTGTTTTGAAAGTGTCAGTATGGGCTAATGAGGCAGTTTTCCAGTTTTCTTTTCCTTCAACATGAATTTATACATTTTAAAACCAGAGGGCCATTCTTGAAACTTCAAAGAAAATATGAGGAAAAAAATTTAAATGACCAGCAAACCTACTAATTGGAATAAACACTATTAACCTTTTCAGTGTATAGTCTTCCAGTTTTTTGTTTGCATATAAACATTTTTTTAAAAATCACATTGGATTATAGCCTATTGAAAAAAAAAAAACTCAAAAATTAAGATATTACACAGTGTTATTATGCAGATTTTTTTTAACTTGGCATTATTTTCTAAGTAATTTTCCATAATTCTTTAATGGCTACAGAATATTACATTGTATAGCTATATTGTTTTTTGTAACCATAGCCCTACTGAACCATCAGTGTTTTTGTTAATATTATTGAACCATTAGTGTTTTTTCCTCTTAATTTTTCACTATTATACATAATACAATAATGTCTTAAGCCTTTCAAAATATCCTCAGAGGAAAAAGTAGATGCAGAAAGACCTATCTTTCTTTTCTCTCTAAGGGCTATTATGGGTTTACAAAGTTTATGAGCCCAAATCACATAAAGGTTTAATGAGAAAAGGTCTGGCCAGCAGCATGAACTCATGGCCTCCAGGGCACAGCCTGTCCTCCGCCATACCACCACCCCCGCAGGTATCCCCATGCCTCGTTCACCTGCCGCTCCTTTTCCATTCCCCACAGCAACCAGGACCCGGACTGATTTCTTTCTTCCCTCTTTTGCTGTCATATTGAAAACATTTCTCACCTAAAAGACAAAATGTCTGATAAATACTACACCTTAAGAAAACTGAAGTAGGGAACTGGAGGGACCTGCCTTCCTTAAACATGCACACGTGGTGAAAAAGGCACATTATCCTCCAATTCTGTGAGCACAAACAACAAACTTCAAATGAAACCTGCCTCTGGACTGTTTCTTCAGGAATAAAATGGAAGTAGATTTTCTCTTCCTATTCACAGGGTTATTAGAAGGTTCAACTGATAACCTTTTAAAGGAATTTGAAACTGTACAACTCAATGTATCTTATTTTTATTTTATTCTTTTATTTTGTTTTTTAGAGACAGGGTCTTTCCCTGTTTCCCAGGCTGGAGTGCAGTGGCCCATTCATAGCTCACCATAAATGAGAATTCCTGGGCTTAAATGATCCTCCTACCTCAGCCTCCTGAGTAGCTGAGACTACCGGAGAGTACCACCATGCATGGCTAATTTTTTTATTATTTTTTGAAGAGATGGGATCTAACTATGTTGCCCAGGCTGGTCTACAACTCCTGGCCTCAAGTAATCCTCCTGCCTTGGCCTCCCAAAGTACTGGGATTACAGGTGTGAGCCACTGCACCCAGCCACAATATACTCTATCTTAATGAATGTACCATAAGAAAGAAGAGATGTTAAAATAGGAAAATATATGCACCTTAGAAATGATGAAATGCACAGAAATAACTAGCATAGGGTGGGGATCTCTATGCCAAGGATTAGGCTCAATTGAGAATAGAAAATTTAGAAATACCTACTTATTCTGAACTATAGAAAAATCTATTTTGGGGGGGAGCATAATTAAAAGGCTAGGAACTACGAACTGTTAACTGAACTGCTTACGTGGCAGCTGGCTCTGTGGTTCATAGTGGCCCCTTTCCCATAAAATGTGGTTAAAATAAAAGGGAGCTTGAGTCCACCCCCATGGATAATCTTACAGAAAATCACCCGCATGTATAAAGAATTCAAAGGGATTAAATTCCAAAAGCTGTAAGCTGGTATACCAAAGATGTAATACTTACAAACAAATTTTAAATTCTATAATGTAACTGATATTGAAGAAACAATATACATATTCAAAGAGGCTCAATCACAAACTCAACAAATGATCATTCCATGTGGTATTTAACACTAATTAAATATGCAGTGCCAGCTTAAAAGCAAGTTGACTATTTTAGAAAATGCTCTGGAAAGTGATTGCAGTTTACTCTACCTGGGCTTCAGTTTTAAGAATGGGACATTCACCGGACCTCTTTCTAGCCCTGCCCCATGGCTCCTCCCAATCTCAGCTCCCTGAAATGAGTGCTATATACAGCAGCTTATTTATAATTTAAGGACAGATTGCTAATGCTACTTTAGTTTTAGAAAGGAGGAAATTTAAACCTAATCTCCAAATTCTATAATTAACAATACTACCGGCCGGGCGCGGTGGCTCACGCCTGTAATCCTAGCTCTCTGGGAGGCCGAGATGGGCGGATCGTTTGAGCTCAGGAGTTCGAGACCAGCCTGAGCAAGAGCGAGACCCCATCTCTACTATAAATAGAAAAAAATTAATTGGCCAACTAATATATGTAGAAAAAATTAGCCAGGCATGGTGGCACATGCCTGTAGTCCCAGCTACTTGGGAGGCTGAGGCAGCAGGATTGCCTGAGCCCAGGAGTTTGAGGTTGCTGTGAGCTAGGCTGACGCCACAGCACTCACTCTAGCCTGGGCAACAAAGTGAGACTCTGTCTCAAAAAAAAAAAAAAAAAAAAAAACAATACTACCGAAGTTGCCTTTTCATGAGATCTCAATCAGGTACCCCCCCAAAAAAGGGCAGCAGTCAGAAGAGCCAACAAGTAACTGAAATTAAAGCTCCATTATTTCCTTACCCAAATCAGCTCTGCGTCTCAGAAACAGCCGTGCATCAAAGGCTTTTCCTCACAGTTCTGCTTGCCCTATCCCTGCCCCACCCTCCCCAATCTATCCAAAGGCTTAATTGAGTATTTAATTCAGCATGCCTACCTCAAGTATCCTGGTATCAAAATCCTCATATGTTTCTGCAAGGAGAAAATAACAGATGTACAGATTAAATGTGTCCATACAATCAACACATGAAAGCATTTTTCAACACAAGCACCATCATAGACTTTTAAGTGAGAAAGAATCCCAGATCTTTTGCTGCCACTCTCAAGGCCACACTCCAGCCCACTCATCACTAGAGACTGCTCCGCCGCTGATTCATAAACTCAGTCACTTATATTCCCAACTGCATCCTCCTCCTCCTCCTCCTCCAGCACTCTCGCTCATCAGCTCCTTAGCACCTTCAGACCCTCAGTCACTGCTTTCCCTTCGGGTCCCCTCCGATCTCCACGGCCCCTCCCACTCCGCCAAGACACCACAGTCCACCATTTCCACTAGATTTTGTCAATGTCCCCAACTTCCTCACCCTTTTCTCACTCTACCCCACTATCCTGGCCTGAATCAATGCAGCCACACTTGACCTGCTGGGTATAGCTGGAGAGAAGCCCAAGCAAAGCACACACAGAGGCCACTAAAAATGCATGGTTTCCAATTCAATCAAGTTCTCCCTCTGCCTGTCGGCCTTTTATGTCTTTTTTACTTAGGTCTCTCTCTCCTCACTAAGTAGCCAATTCAGTCTCTGTGTGCTTTTATTTTCTTTAAACTTTAACTATAAAAATTTTTAATCATATACAAATAGTATAGCACAGCAGAATGAAAGCTTATGTACTCATTAGTCAGCTTTAATAACTCATGGCCAATCTTCTTTCCTCTAAATTCTGCCCAATTCCCACTCTACTGGATAATTTTGAAGCCAGTCTCAGACATGCTACTGTTCCATAAATATTCCGGTGGCCATGATCTTCAATGCCCTTATCTCATTTTTAGAAAACAACTCCACCTCTTCCTTACACATGAACTGCGGCAACCAGACACCATATAATACCCTCACCTTTCCACTATCAACAATATAGGCTCACCTGAATCTGTACCCTGCCCTTCCTTCTGTCAACAAGTTAGCCCATTTATCTAGACTCTGGATCTGGGCCCTCATTAGGGACTTGAATTTTTTTTTTTTTTGAGACGTTGCCCGGGCTAGAGTGCTGTGGCATCAGCCTGGTTCACAGCAACCTTAAACTCCTGGGCTCAAGCAATCCTCCTGCCTCAGCCTCCCAAGTAGCTGGGACTACAGGCATGCGCCACCATGCCCGGCTAATATATATATATGTATTTAGTTGGCCAATTAATTTCTTTCTATTTTTAGTACAGATGGGGTCTCGCTCTTGCTCAGGCTGGTCGCGAGGGACTTGAATTTTGTTCATGAAGTTTGTTTTCTCTATCCCATTCCTTCATCCCTCAACTAAAGCATTTTGCTCAGTTCTAAGCATGTTTGCCTGAATCACTCCATCTCAACCTCTCCCCTCCTCTTTAAGTAAAAATTCTTAAGAAAGCAGCCAAACTTTTGCCTATTTCCTCTTTTCCCATTCATTGGCAAGAACTAGTTTTTCAGATGATTTTTTACTTCTTCATATATTCAGGAGAGGGGAAAAATTTTGTTTTCTAATTTGGCCTAAGTATTATCAACTTTTGTTCGTGTGTGCTTTTATGAGGTTTAATGACAACTATCTGATTTGTTTGCTTCTACTGTTGAAACAGCATCCCCAAGCCATAACGCTCCATAGGTACCCCTGCAGCCAACTGTGTTTGGAAAACATTGCATCCTATAAGCAGATCCTATAGATTCACAATGCACATCACACTTAAGGCTTTGAGAAGCCACCTAATAAAGACATTAGGAACCCAGTGCTTTCCATCCTGTCAGAATACTTCTTCATTATTATAGGTCTCTAATATTCCATAAAATACAGTTGGGTTAATAATGTGATGCTCATCCTTTCATGGAAAAAGGTATTCTAAACAAAAAAATAAATATCCTTTTAAGGAAATTCTAAACTACAAGTATTCTCTCTGTCACAAAGGCAAGCAAAACTAAGACTCTGCTACCTCCATTGGGACCAGGGTCAGGAGGGCCAAGACTGACGCCGCCCCATGAATTCCCGCTCCATCCTCGCTCCCGTTTAACCTTCATCTTCCTCTTCCGTTCCCACTCTTCTCTCTGCTGTATCATGTCAGCCTCCACCTTCTCCTGCTCTTCCTTGCTTCTTTGGGCAATGGTCTGCACTGCTCCATTTTTCATAAGAGGGACATTCAGACCAGGCCACAGGAAACCACGACGCCCTGAAGGTGTAACAATATAAACAAGTAAGAATTTTAAGAAAGCATTAATATTTCAAGTGTTAAAATGCTAGGCAATGTGTGTACAGATGATGACACACTGTTCGTGAGAACTTAAGCTAAGTAGCATCACTTGGGCAGGTCACTTGCCACTATAAAAATTTTAAATGTACCTACCTACGTACCCTGATAGCTAGTAATTCCACTTCATGGCATTACCTAGGGAAACACTCACATACACATACACAGCATATGTGTGTTTGGACAAGGATGTCCACTGAAATGTTATTTGTAAAGGCAAAAAATGCAAGTAATCCAAATGTCCAGCAGTAGTGGAATGGTTAAATGAACTCTGGTACATCCAACATATAAAACATTCTGCACTAAATAGAAAGAACAAGGTAGCTCTCTAGATTCTGATGTAGAATGATTCCCAAGATCTACTAATGAGTGAAAAATTCAAATTATAAGACAGCATGTACCATATGATATAATTTAATTACTTTTCAGAAGACGAAAATATATATTTCTTTTAGGGCATTTACGTACAGAAAAGCATTAAAAATACTGAAGGAAACACACTAACACGAGACTGGTAGTTTCCTCAGGAAGAAAATGGGACTAGGGGAGACAGAAGGGGCATCAAGGGAGACTTTCGGTTTCTCTAGAATCTTTGCATTTTTTTACTGAGAAGGTATTCCTATGTGATTCTTATTTAAAAAGTGTTAAAAAAAAAAATAAACTAAGATACAAGGTAAGTTTAAAGAAAAGCATGCAAGTAGACATACGATGCTAGAAGTGCAGTGCAAGGTGTTTTCTTTATTCCTAAAAGATGATCTGTCAGCAACCACAGTACAAAATGGACTGATTTAAGTACACTACACTATTTATATTCTTCGAAAATCATGAATATAAACAATCATGTGTTATAGGGGTCAGCAAACTAAGGCCCACAGGCCAAATCCAGCCCATCAATGTTTTTGTAAGTAAGGTTTTACTGGAACACAATTATGCCCATTCAATTATGTATTGTCTATGGCTACTTTTGTGCTACAACGTTAGAGTTGAATAGTTGCAAAACAGACCATTTAATTTACAAAGCTGAAAATATTTACTATCTTCCCTTTGCAAAGAAAATTTGCCAACTCTCCATTTATTCTCTTTCACTGAATTGTAAGCTCTTTGAAGGCAGGGACTGGTATAAGAGATGCCACACAGGGATATTTAGTGACTGTTGAATGAATAACTGAATGAATGAAACCTTTTCTATGGGATTTTCCTCCCCCAGAATTCTGGAGCAATTAGGAAGTTACTCAGTTAAATTCTAAAACCATATATTTTGATCCTTCTAGTTTGTAAAATACCTATAAAACCTGGGGAAAAAAGCTTAAAAAGTACTTTAACTGTTTTTTAAAATAAGTTTACCTTCACCAATGATCTGACCCCTGTTCAAATCCTTTCTTCTCTTTTTCTTAGTTCTTTTGCCTCTTCCTTTTCTTGCTCCAGCACCACTCTCTGCTAGAGCACCTTTCCATAGCTCATTTGCTGTCACTGCAATGAAACAGGGTTTTTATTTTTAACTCTGTAGTTTTCAAGTAATGATCTATGGTCTCCCATTGAATTAAAAGTCCAGAAGCAGCCAGGTTTACCGATTTCATTAAGGTAATAAAAGCAAAATTAAATCATTCTTTGTATACATCACAGTTACATTTAGAAAGACAAAAAGGAGACAATTCTGTTACTTTCCTTCACAAAAGACAGCCAACATTTAAATTCCAGTTACTTACCAGGAGGTTTTTTTCCTGACATTTATCAATTGCAATACAGATCTCTTCCCTGTCCTCTTGCCTCCATTATAACCAGTAAGATAATCAACTATCCTTCCTAAATAGAGGTTTCTTAGTCCAAATAAGAATCGACACTTCAATCTGAACCCATAAATCTGGAACAGAATCTATGGTTATAAAATCAATTGTTCCTTATAAATTTATTTAATAAAGAATCAGAGTGACACAAATGCTATATTAGACAAAAATCTAAGATACATAAATATGTATATTCCTGAAATACTAAACATATTATAGAAGACAAATCAGTACCTTCATTCTCCTCTTATGAACCCTTAGGGGTTAAAAGTTCTACATCCTTGCTTCCTAAAAGACCCTACCTTACCTCAATCCTCCAGATAGATAAAATAAAAAGACAAAATTTTTAGATTTATAGTATTTAAATGTTTTATATCTGTAGAGTATCCAATTTTTCAAAACACACACACATATTACAGCTGGTCTTCGTAAGTGAAACAAGGAAAAGATTCCACATCACATGCTGCTTTGTACAGCCCTGATCAGAACAAAGGATTAAGTTCAAATTTTAGTCCAACACTAATTCACTTAAAAGGACCACAGTTTCAAAATAAAAGTACTAACCTCAAACTACACTCTCATTAAAGATCTGATTGTCCCAAAACTGCTTTGGTACCTATAAATGCCATGAAAAACTTGAAAGTTCACTTATAACAGAAGCACACTAAAAGGTCAATCAATTACAGTTTCCTTCACTTAGGATCAGAATAAGTAAATTACTCATTAAGACTAAAAGGGATCCTAGCACTCTGAGAGGCCAAGGCAGGAGGATCACTTGAGGTCAGGAGTTCGAGACCAGCCTGAGCAAGAATAAGACCCCATCTCTACTAAAAATAGAAAAAATTAGCCAGCCATGGTGGCACAAACCTACTAGCTGGTGGTCCCAGCTACTCGGGAGGCTGAGGTAGGAGAATCACTTGAACCCAGGAGTTTGAGGTTGCTATAAGCTAGGCCAATGCCATGGCAGTCTAGCCTGGGTGACAAAACAAGAACCTATCTCAAAAAAAAAAAAAAAAAGACTAAGAGACGCAATTTTAAAAGGAACCTGACATTGAGACAAAACTATAAAAGACTGAGTTTAGAGTTTAGCTCTTTTTTTTTTTACATATTATAAGAGGAAAATAAAATTTCTAGCTACATTTGAAAAAGACAGTTGGCAAGTTATTAGCCAACTTTTGAATGCCATTATTCAATTTAAAATGTTTTAATCCTTTTTCAGATTATAAAATTATCTTTAAAAATCTGGGAAATAGAAGAATATAATTATAATCCCATTACCACTGTTAGATCAGAATGTATATTCTGCCTTTTTCCTTATACATGCACATATACATGAGTACATATGTTTGTTTTAAACAAAACTGAAATTATATAAATGTGTAATATTGTATCCTATCTTTTTATTTAATATTTCATTGTGAACCTTTTCTCATATTCTTAAATGTTATTCACAAACATGATTTTTGAATGGCTGCAAGTTGAATTAAGTTTTTAACACATATTTTACTATTTTTACATCAGGTCCAAGATTCTAATAAACCAAAAAAGGCTAGTTAGAACAGATTTACTATGTCAACTCTTTCTGTTATTTTCTGGAAGAGTGTAAGTAGTAGGAAGGCTAATATATACACCTACTAACTATCATAGTTTTAAAAAATAAGGTTCATCTTTTACATATATACATACAACATACACATAAAATTCACTGTAGTGTCCAATTTGGTATACTGAGTTATTACTACTATCTTAATCATGCTAAGGAACACTCCTTGCTAATTTGAATCAAAAAGATTTAAATGGTGGACCCTCCATAGCAAAGAGATAAGTTTACAAGTTCAATGTCAAATATTCTCAGGAAATCTTAATGAGTTTTGAAAAATTGTGTCTTTTTATTTCTTGGAGATTTAGAAAATCAAAGACTATTTCCTACCAAAATAGCAAAAACTAGCCCCAGTCTAGTTAGTGCCCCACTGGAACTAATCTCAATATGACTTGGGAGCAATAAACTCACAAAGGGACTGAGTCATATAATTGAGGATGAACATGGGCTAATGGAGAGTCAGAGGCAGGTGTGGGACAACCATGAAGGCAGGGGTCTCAGAGGATAAGGGACACCTCTAGAACAAGAAGAGTTAGAGAAAGGCTTTTTAGAACAGGGAAAGGACTGTTACAAAAAATAAAAATTCCCAAGACCTGTACATTTAATATGCCCTCTAAAATATATTTTATATTTTTTGGAATACAAAACTCTTAAAAAATAGTGGGGCTATGGGCACTGAAGGAAGAGACTCTGTAGGCCCCAATTCTATCCACCTCTCTTTTCTCTGCACCTAAATCCGCAGGTATAACTAAGCCTAAATTACTTAATCCCCCAGCACCTGATACTCTCTTCTGCATTGCTACACAAACGGCCTAGTTATTCCAAATTGAAGTGATTTGTCTCCATACGAAGAAATACTCTATGGTCATAATATTGCACTGGAGAAGCCTATGGGAAAATGTGCAATACACTGTTGTATGAAAAAGTCAGCAAACCCAGTTTTTCATAGTAGAAGGAATGCAGGTGATTTTCTCCTTTTTGAGCTTCCCATATTTACTTGATATTCTAAACTAATCATTAATTGCCTTTATAATCCTAATTTCTTTTAATCTTCCTAATGCTGAGTTGTGAATTTAATCTCCATTTATTATCTGAGGAGCTACTCTCAGTTCAGATTAAACTCTTCCAAATACCAACACAAATAAGAGTAGCATTGGCAAACAATGCTTCCTCAAAATTAACTTTTCCTGATTAGATGTTCTAAATCCTCAACTGAGGCACAACTGAAAACAGGGCGTATTCTTGGTGTAAACCTAAATCAGCAGGGGATTTAAGCCATGAATCAACATCCTTTAGGCCTCAGATGCCCTAAATGAAGGGATTAAAGTAAACTAGTGCTCCCCAAAGTGTAAGTACAACTGGTACCATGTGAGATAATTCTAGGAGACACATTTAAGGAACATTTATATTTTAATATACATCATAAACTCATCACGAAAATGTTAACTGTGGCCATTCTACGTACATTTAGTGAAGAAACTATATGGTCTATACTGCTGGCCCATCAAGTCACTGGGAGAAGAAATACGGCACTGTGTCTGCAGCGCGTGGCTCAAGCTGGTGTACCGACGGTTGTCTCTGGTTGCCAGCAATGACAAAGGACCTGTAGGCAGATGGAATAAGAGCTTGAGTTAGACGCTCCCTGGCTGTGGATGGACACTGCCAGCATCAAATAATCGTCACTAATAAAAATCTGATTTTTAAGAATCAGACTTTGAAGACAGTCTTTCTGTAAAAAATGAAACAAAATTTTTGATCAATAACAACCTAAATGCCCATCCTAGTTGGAGAAGTTATTATTGTTCATCCACACAATGGATACAGCTGTCTAATGAAGTAGATCTGTCCACATCAGGGTTTTTGTGCTGCATCTTCCAACCCAAGTTCAGCAGTCTGCTCTGGGCAAATGGTGCCCTCTGCTGTACGCAGGCAGGCAATGGACTGACCTGGAAAGACCTGTAACTAACCGGGTCAGAAGAGCACCATGCAGGACAGCATGCAGATTACCCTACTCTTCATGTTTCAAAAACGAGGAGGGGTGCGTGAATATATTTATTGTATAGACTAACTCCAGAAGTATATTCAAGAAATTGCTAATAATGGTTATCTATAGGGAAGAAAACTGACACATTTAATATTGGATATGACAGATTTACTTTTTTATACTTTTTGGAATTTTTTTCACCGTATGAAAATGTTTTTAAACAGATATGTCTTAGAGGCAGCCATTTGATCAATCCCATGGGATGGAGGTTTCTGGAAGAGGGCAGGGTGAGAAGAATTAGTAGATGAGAGGAAATGGGAATACTGCTCACAAAAACATGGCAAACACTTTTGAGCTTTACATTTCAATAGAGAGGCTAGTGACTACAAGAGAAGTGATGAAGGGAATTAAAACAGCCCTTAAAAGAAAAAAGGTTATTTAAAGGTACTGGGCTTGAAAAATGGAAAACCAAAGAGTGAAAACAGCTATTTTCAAGTCTATGCAAATTTATGAAGACAGTAACAGCTGCTTCATCACCTCACAGGGCCACACACTAGAAATGACCCCAAATGGTAGTAAGAATTTGGTTAAGCACAAGTGACAAAAGTATTATGTCACAAGACTAGTTAGAAGATGGGATTTAAACACCAATTCCAATTCCATATTGATTACTCAACTGCATGGAGGCCAACCTCGGATGACGAACTGAGGCCCCTCTAGACCCATGAGCTTACTTACAGAATCAGTCAACAGAAAGTAGCAGAAAATATTGGCTTTTCATTTTAAATATATTCAGGACTTCCACTGTCATTCCAAATCCCATTATCAGAGACAAATCCCAAATCCCAAATCCAGGACACACTTTAGCTTTTCTTGTATACCCTTTAATTTTCAATAAAATATCTTAGTTAATATTAATTTAGTATCAATTAAGATATTTAATCTTGCATTATTTAACACTGCAATCTTTGATATACTTCAAGAAGTATAAAAATCACTATCAGATTTAGAATTCTTTAATCTTTTTCAAAAGACTGAAATACTATTCCCAGATAATACTGTACTTAGCCTAAAAAGGTCCAATTGTCAAAAGCAGAAAGAAACTGACTTCAGAGTTTAGAAATAGTTACTTTTAATACACTGCTACTAAAATTGACTTTAAAATGTGATTTTTAAAACAGGAGATGGCAACAGCTTGTGTTAAATCACTCAGTTACAGATTATCACCCATCCATGAACAATTATCACTTTTGCTCTGAGCCTTTGAATTATTAATTTCAGACGATGAAGTCCCTGTCTCCTTGAGTCTAAAGAGGGCTAAGCCCAGGAAGCCTCCTCATGTGGGTCTCTTCAAAGACACAAAGTCTGCCCTGACGGGTGTCACTTCAGTGTTTTAACAGTTTTCACCATGAACTTCTTCCTTCTAATTTAAGTTTCTTCTATTAAATCAAACCAGTAACCAGTGATGTGTATGAGAGGTTTTACAAAAATTATTGCTGTTTCTAACCAATCTGTTGCAGCATTTAGAAAAATATAGTAATGAGTACTAAGGAAATTAAGCAGTATTTTAAAAACAAGGCAATTATTAATTCTAGGAAAAAGAAAATATTGTAGGAAAACGTAATAATAGACTACTACCTAACTCAGCTGTGAATATACACATAACCTTAATAATGAAGACACTGCCCAGAGATTCAAACAAAATTGTGCTTATAACTACATAAGGAGAAGGTAGAGACAACAGAGTAAGAGTTAACTTTTTACTTAGATAACAATGTTAATAAAATAAAATATATACAATGTATTTGGAAATACAACCAGAAGAAAACTAAAAGAATTTAAAGTGTCAGTGGACGATGTGGAGGGGTAGGAAAGATAGTTGGTCTTAAGATATAAACCTTTTTGTATTCTTTGGAAGTTCAATATTTAAAAAAAATAATACAACAATTCAAAGTAAAGACTACTATCCCTATTTATAGATGAGGAAACCAAGGCTCCAAGGGGTGATGTCTGTACCTGGTTGCAAAGACAGGAAGTGGCGGAGCAGAGAATTCTGCCTTCATTCCAACAGTCAGCTAGCTCTGTGCTCACCCCACCCAGGGCCTTCTCTGAGGCTATCCCCTCAGCCAAGAGTGCTCCTCTCTGGCTTTCCTCACAGAAGCCTTCTCCAGGCCCCACAGCAGCTCAGGTTAGGGACACTGCCTGGCTCACAGGAAAGGGCAGAGGAAGTAGTTTATGAATGAATGAACCAACCAGTCAACAAGTGAACAGATAAATAAAGGGAAGAGCCCAGGTCTGCATATTCCTCTGCAGGACCTCTCAACTAAGGTGCAAAGCATCTCATAGGTGCAGTGAAGATGAGGAAAGGGAGTAAGACTAAAAGTAAAGCCTGGCACTCAATACAAGATTTCAGTTCTGGCCTAACCATAGTCCCTGTGGAAAAGGCAAGATTCAATGGATCACAAATACAACATGGACTCAGCCTGGATTGGCTCCCTTCCTTGCTAGACAGTGACTAAAGAGATGGCCTGTCCTATGGCAGTGAAAGGCCTGTGTTACATACGAGAAGACACCACAGTATTCAGACAGCTCAGTTCCCAGCCCTGCCATTTACTACGTGATCTTGAACATGTCACTTAGCCTCTCAGAAACTCTCTCCATCATGTATAAAACAGAAATAATAACTCCCTCATAAAAACTGGTATGAAGGGCCAGGTGCAGTGGCTCACACTTATAATCCCAGCACTTTGGGAGGCCAACACAGGAGGATGGCTCGAGGCCAGGAGTTTAAGACCTGCCTGGGCAACACAATGAAACCCTGCCTATACCAAAAAAAAAATTAGCTGGCGTGGTGGCCCATGCCCAGGAGCTCAAGACTGCAGTGAGGTATGATCATGCCACTGTACTCCAGCCTGGGTGACAGAAAGAAAACCTATCAAAAAAAACCACCAAAAAACAAAAAACTGGTATGAGGATTAACCACTCACTACAACATGCTTGAAGCCTAATACATAGTAATCACTCAATAATGATTATTTAGCTATTACTTTTTAAAGTCTTGAGCTGTGACAACTGCAATCATAAAAAATTCAAAAAATACTCTTGAGACCCTATGAATTTCCATTATAAAGAATGTGCTTCATTCATTTACATTTTTAAAAACTACAGAAACTAGTTGGGCATGGTGCTGCATGCCAATAACCCAGCTACTTGGGAGGCTAAGGAGGGAGGATCCCTTGAGCCCAGGAGTTCAAAGCTGTAGAGACTGTAGTAAGCTAAGATTGTGCCACCACACTCCAGCCTGGGTGATGGAGGGAGACACCCCCCTCTAAAAAAAATAATAAATAAATAAACAAACTACAGAAACAATTCTAACATTAAATCTCATGAGAAAAGGTAGTTAGATAAATGAATCTCACCATTGCTGAGAGTGGTCTTCAATGCCAAAATGGAAGTTGCTGGACAGGCATTTAGGGAAAGCTGCCTGGACCATAAATGAACTGCAAATAAAAAAATAAAAAAATTAAGATACATTTCTACATGAAAAGGAACATTTTAAACAGTAACATCTACAGAATATTTGCATCTACAGAATAAAAGAACTAAGATAAGTGAATGAGTTTTCTGGGCTCTGAGACCACTTGCCAAGTAGATGACATCACACCTCATCTCTTCCCTTCACCCTCACATCCAACCAGTTACCAAGCTCTACAGAGTCTCCTCAAAAATCGATCCACCTATCAGCTGTACCCTCTTCTATGGCCTCACTGCCCTTTCTCTGTTCAGGCCTTATTGTCTCTCAGCCACAGCTAATAAGAGTCTCCTAATAGGTTCCCACTTTTAATCTCTCCCCCTGTAATTCACCTCCTTTCTAAAATAACAGGTCTGGTCACTTCACAATCCTGATGTATCTATCATTCTTTGCCTCCCTATTGCCTGCAGAACAAAGTCAAAACCACTCAGCACAGCCTACAGGGTTGCCCCATAGCCCCAAGCTTCCACACCAGCCTCACGCAAACCTCTCTCTCTCCCATCCACCCTCCCTTTGGCCATGCCAGACCTATAGTCGGTCTTGAACCCCTGCTCTTGAACACTTCTGTGTCTCTACCAGGCTCTCCTGGTTTGTCTGAAACATTACCTCTCAGTGAAGTCTCCCCCTTTCCCTCTGGAGCCCTCACAGCACAAGGCTCTGCCTGTACCATGTACCCCTTCACACAATGAACAGAAGGCACACAATGAACACACAAAGGCTCTGATAGCATTTATGGGCAAGTGATTTTTGACAAGGGCACCAAAACCACTCAATAGGGAAGTAATAACATTGTCAACAAATGGTGCTGGGATGATGGTACTGGAACAATGGATATCAACACACAAAAGAATGAAGTTGGAGCCCTACCTCACACTATATATAAAAATTAACATGAACTGGAACAAAGATGTAAAGGTAAGAGCTACAACTATAAAACTCTTAGGAGAAAACATAGGGGTAAATCATCCTGACCTTGGATTTGGCAATGGTTTCTTATATAAGACACCAAAATCACAGAAACAAAAAGAAAAAAAGTCAGACTTCATCAAAATTTAAAATCTGTGCACTTTAAAAAACACCATCAAGAAAGTGAAAAGATAACACACAGGAAAAAATTTTTGCAAATCATATATCTGATAAGGGACTTGTATTTTGAAAATATAAAGAACTCTTACAATTCAACAGTAAGACAACCCAACTTAAAAATGGGCAAAAGATTTGAATATCCATTTCTCCAAAGAACATACATAAATGGCCAATGAGCATGTGAAAACATGCTTATCATCTACAAGGGAAATGGAAATCAAAACCACAAATTGTTACCACTTCACATCCACTAGGAGGGCTATAATCAAACGACAGATAATAATAAGTGTTAGCAAGGATGTGTATAAATCAGAGCCCTCATGTACTGTTGGTAGGAATGTAAAATGGTACAGCTACTTTGGGAAACAGTCTCAAAAAGTTAAACAGGGAGTTCCACTTGATCCAGTAATTTCATTCCCAGGTATACACACAGAGAAAAGAAAACCTATGTACACACAAAAACACTGCACACAAATGTTTATGGCAACATTAAACATAATAGCCAAAAGGTGAAAGCAAGCCAAATGATGAATGGATAAACAAAATGTGGTGCATTATTCAACAGAATATTATTCAGCCATAAGGAAAGAAGTACTTACTAATACATACTACAACATACATAAACTCTGACATTATGCTAAGTGAAAGAAGCCAGTCACAAAAGACAACATACTATATTATTCTGTTTAAATAGAATGTCCAGAACAGGCAAGCTATAGAGATAGAAAGTAGATTAGTGGTGCCTAGGGCTGGGGACTCATGGGGGCAGGGAGGGTGGAGTCAGGTGGTGATAGGTACAGGTTTGCTTTTTGGAGTAAAAAAAATGTTATAAAATTGACTATGGTAATGGTTGCACAGCTCTGTGAATATACTAAAAACCACTGAGTTGTACACTTTAAATGGGTGAATTGTATGGTATCTGAATTATATCTCAATAAGGCTGTTTCCAAACAAACAAAAAGCAGGCTTTAGGGCCAGGCAGCATAAGTGAAAAAACCTGACGTTCTCCTAGGCTAACCTTGAGCAAGTTTCTCAATCTGCGTGCCTTCATTCCCTCATCCATAAAATGGGAATAACAGCATCTACCTCATAAAGGCATTATGAAGATGAACTGAGAAAAATACTTTTAAAAGTCCCTAGACATAGTAAGAGCTCATGAAAGGAAAGCTACAACAGTTTGGTGCTATTTGAGTGGGGACTTGAAAAAAGAGGAGATGATCACAACAAGGACAAAAATCACATCAGATTTTCCGCGAAACGATTTCAGGTCAAATTTTGCAGCAAAATGAGTTACAAAACAGAAAATTTTGGTTTTTAGGCGTCTTTGGACTTCGGAATTGCAAATGCCAGATTGTGGAATTAACAGTAAAATACTGCAAATAGAAATGGTAGAGGCAAAAGAAGCCGTTCCTACGGGCAAACGTTATGCTGGAGGACAGCAGATCTCTTCCTCGGGTTGCACACAACCAACAAGGGGAGAGGAAGGATAACAGCAGCAAAAGTAGACAGTCTAGCCCTCCGTCTTTATAAATAAGGCCACCGATTTGCGGGGAATCTAAAACGATCGCGGCTGATCCTATCCTTGTCAAACAGGAAGGCCGCTCTTTTCCTTTCCAGCTTCTAGCTGGCGGCCCTCTGCTTTGAACCCCATGCCGACTTCACCAAATGAACCTGTGGGTCACTCTCCCCCGGAAGGCGAAGCCTGCCGATTCCCGCTCCTCTCAGCCGAGCACGTACGAGCGGCTTAGTAAGCTGGAAGGAACCTTGGTAAATGCTGTACAGTTCACCCTCACTTTACAGACGGGAGCTCCCTAACCCAGAGAGGGAGAGGACGCGCGCAAGGTCACACAGCAAGCTCCGGGATGAGGACCCAAAGGCTGCGACTTCTCGCTTCCCTCCGTCCGGGCAGCTGCAGACCCCGGGCGAGCCCCCGCTGCCGCCCTGCTCAGAACCCCGGCTCCCGGCGTGCTGGCTCTCACCCGCTGGCCCGCCGCACAGCGCAGGGAAGCGGCACACAGCGCGCACTGCGGCCGCCATGCTGGAGCCCGAGCAGCGTCTCAGCCTCCGACCCGGGCCGCCTTCCCCACCGCCTGCCGCGACTGCTTCTGATCAAACTGCGGGCCTCGGGCTGCGGCTGAATTCTCGAGGCCCGAGGGCCACACCGCACCGCAGGCCGGGGTAGGAGTTGCCGGAACAGGCCACAGGGTAGGCTGAGTCCGGCGCGGCCGCGGACAGCCCCGCGGGGTCCTCGCGTTAGGACCTGGGGCGGGGGCGGGGCTAGTTCAAGTGGTTCTCGCGCGAGACGGGGAGGGCAACGGGCCGAATCGTGCCGGAGACTGGCGTAGGGTACCGGGGAGGTCCCTGGGAAGGGTGACCTGGGGGTTACCTGAGCTGATGCTCTTGACCCTTGCGACGTGCACGGAAAGGGACCCAGTGCAATGAGGATCCAAGGAGTGAATGAGACAGAGAAGGAGTGTAGAGGAGTTGCTTGTACCCAACTCCAGTAAAGTCTCAAGTTTCTTAGGTTAAGCACTTAAATTACCTTGGATTTCACACGCATTTGTGGATTCATTCAGATTCTGTCCTTTGGTCACACATGCATATCTCAGGCCTAGGCCAGGGTTTTTTATTCATTTATTTTTTTTAACTCACCTCAGACTTGAGTTCATACCATCTCTGCCTGTCCAGTTGAACCACATACCTGCAACAGAGGAGGAACAACAGGGATGTCTTGTAAGACGCTGGGGAGCCTGCTCATGCAGGTGTCCCATTTTTAAGTTTAGCAAAAAATTTTTCAAACATATAGAAGGATAAAAATAGTTGACAAGCTAGAGTCAAAGATTCCTCTTTTCTTCTTTTTCTCTATTTCACCCATACCTATTTTTGATGCATCTGGTTTTCAATAGACTTTTTACATCTCTAATTGGCTAAATTAAGAGAAAAGTGATGGAATACACCCACACGTCAAGCTGGATGATTGGGAACATGGTAAGACCAGTTAATGCTATGAGTAGGGACCCACCCATTGCCACACTTCATTTCCTATGGAATGAGTTCCTAAGTCAGAAGCAATGCTGTATGAAATACCATAGCAGTGAATAAAGCATTCTGTAAGTCCATGGATAGTTGTTTTGGCAGAAGCATTATGGGCATAAGTGGGTAAATCCATATCCAAAGTGTCTATTCCAGTAAGGACAAAGTGCTGCACCTTCCATGTTAGAACTGATCCATTGTAATCAACCTACAACCAGAAAGCTGGCTGAGCCTCCTGGAGTGGTGCCATATCAGCGGCTCAGTGTTGGTCTCTGCTGTTGGAATATGGGGCAGTCAGCAGTGACTGTAGCCAGATTGGCCTGGCCAGTGTAAGTCCATGTTGAGCCCATACATAACCTCCATCCCTGACTTTATACAGGAGTCCATTTGGCTGGGGAAGAGGCTGACTGGCATATACAGAATGGGTTATTCTACCCACTTCATTAAAATCCTCCTCTGTGGAGGTCACCCTTTAGGAAGCACTCATATAGGACGCAATAACCTTCATGTTCTGTGTCCAGTCATTGAAGTCTGTCCACAAACCTCTTCTCCAGATTTCCTGGTCACTAACTTTCTAATTATATTCTTTTCAAGTATTTGACCACTCAGCCAAGCCATTAGACACAGACCATGAAAAAGTATAGTTCTGTACTTCTGACCAGGCAAAATGAACAACTGAGTGTGCTGCTCTAACTTCTTCCCACTGGGAGGATTTCCCTACACCACTGTCCTTCAGAGTCTTTCCAGTGTGGGAATGTAGTCCTGCAGCTGTCCACTTTCAGGAGGTGCCTGTGTATCATGCAGAACCACATGTAAACCAAGCCCAAGAGTTTTCTTCTTCAGGAATCTAATCAGCCAATTCCTCATGAAGCCGTGAGAAGGGGTTGAGAGAGAGAAGATAATGTAGCAGAAGTAGGGGCCAGGAGCATAAGGAAGTCCCACAATTAATTACTTGTTCCTTCAGGACCTATTCAAGTCTGGTTTTGTGTGTGCCACTTCCATTTGATGATGGAGTATTGCTGTGCATCCTCAACTTTATTGCTTGATAGATCAGACAACAGTCAGGTCATGATGGGCAGCTCAGATCACATGGTAACTTGCTGGCCAGTGGTTTCAAACATTCAGAATCTATCAAGGTCCATAGCAAGTTTGATTTTGGTTTGGTTAGTTTGTTATTTGTTTCTGACTTTTAACTTTGAAATAATTATAGATTTGTAGGAAGTTGTAAAAATAGTACTGAGAGGTCACACGCACCCTACATGCAGTTTTCCCCAATGATAACATCTTACACAACTATAGCACAAAATCAAAACCAGGAAATTGATATTGGTACAATCCATAGAGCATATGCAGATTTTTGTCAGTCTTACATGCACTCATTTGTGTGTGTGTTTGTATGTGTGTAGTTCTGTGCAATTGTGTTACATGTTTAGATTCATATAACTACCACCACGTTCAAGATACAGAACTGTTCTATCTCCACAAAGATCCCTTGTGCTTCTCCCTTAGAGTCATACCCATAACTCTTCTCTCCTCTCCCCCACCATCACTAACCCTTAGCCACTAATCTGTTTCTGATCTCTATAATTTTATCATTTTGAGAACATTATATCAGTGGAATTATACAGTATGTAACTCTTTGAGGTTGGCTTTTTTCACTCAATATAATACCCTTGATGTCTATACAAGTTGTTGCATGTACCAATAATTTCTTCCTTTTAACTACTGAATAATATTCCATGGTACCACCATTTGTTTAACCATTCACCCATTGTAGGATATTTAGTTTGTCTCTAATTTTTGGCTATTTCAAACAAAGCTGCCATCAACATTTGTGTACATGTTTTTTAATATTTAAAATTTTTTTTAATTGTGGTAAAATACACATAACATCTTAACCATTTTTAAGTGTACAGTTCAGTGGCATTAAGTACATTCTTACTGTTGTGTTACTATCACTACCATCTATCCACAGAATTCTTTTCATCTTGCAAAACTGAAACTCTATACCTATTAAACAGTAACTCTCCATACCCATCTTCCCCATCCCCTGGCAACCACCATTCTACCTTCTGTCTCTATGAGTTTGACTATTTTGGGTACCTCATATAAGTGCATTCATACAGTATTGCCCTTCTGTGACTGACTCATTTCACTTAGCATAATGTCCTCAAGGTTGATTCATGTGTAGCATTTGTCAGAATTTCCTTCCTTTTTAAGGCTTAGAAATATTCCATTGTATGTATATACCACATTTTGTTCATCCACTCATCTGTTGATGGACACTTGGATTACTTCCACCTTTTGGCTATTGTGAATAATGCTGCTATGAACGTGGGTGCACAAATATTTCTTTCAGTCCTTGTTTCCAATTCTTTTGGGTATATACCCATCATGTGCATGATTTTATATGGGAATAAGTTTTAATTTTGGGAGGATAAATTTCAAGCACTTGAAATCACTAGACTGTTTGATAAATACAGTATATGTTTGGTCTTGTAAGAAACTGACAAACTATTTTCCAATCTGGCCATACCATTTTATATTCCACCAGCAATAATGTGTGAGAGACCTAGTTTCTCTGCATCCTCATTAGCATTTGTATTATCATCATTTTTTTTTTTTTGCTATTCTAATAGGTATGTAGTGACAACTTATCATGGTTTTAAATTACATTTCCCTAATAGCTAATGATGTTGAACTTCTTTTCATGTGCTTCTTTGCCATCTGTATGTCCTACTTGGTGAAATGTCTGTTGCTCATTTTCTAGGTGGATTGACTGGTTTCTTTTGCTGTTGATCTTTGAGAGTTCTTTATGTATTCTAGATGTGAGTCCATTTTCAAATAGGATGTTTGAAAATATTTTCTCCCAGTCTATAGCTTGGCTTTTCATTCCTCGAGCAGGGCCTTTCACCAAGAAAAAATTTTGCATTTTGATGAAGTCCAATTTATCACCTTGATGAAGGCTCCATTCTAGGCAGGTGTGAGGAAGGTACGGTTCTAATTGGTTTACATGTATTAAGTCATGTATTCATCCCAGTAATCTTATGAGATGGAACTATTGCTAACCCTATTATATGCTTTAAAAAAAAATTGAGGCCGAGTGGTACCAACTAAGAGGCTGTTGTAGAACCACAGCCTTGAAATGCTGGTGTCTTTGACTGGGGGTTGTTGAGCAAGGTAAAGTGGTCTAAGCCAGGGGTCCTCAAACTTTTTAAACCTGGGCCAGTTCACTGTCCCTCAGACCGTTGGAGGGCTGTTGGAGAGTGTGGTGCACATTCCACACATGAGCACTGTGGGCCCGGGACAAGTCAGCTGCTAAGCAGGACAGGCAGCCATAGCAAAAACACCCAGAGGGCCAGATAAATGTGCTAGGCAGCCTGCATGTGGCCCACGGGATGTAGTTTGAGGATGCCTGGTCTAAGCTATGTTTTCTAGAACAGCAAATCAAACCTGAAGGATTAGATGTGGGGGAGTGGTTAAGGAAAGCCAGCATGCAGTTAAGTGTAGGCTGACAGCTATAACAAATGGATAAATGGACCTCAAAATACATGATGTGTCAAATGCACAGAGGGTTTTACAGTGGCACCTTCTTCCTATTTCATCTACTGGGTCTAAGTCTTCTGTAGGAACTAAGATCACATGCAGAAAAACCACTTGCAAAGAAGCCCTGACATCTACATTGCTGAGACTGGACGTGTGAGCACATGATTCCTCCCAATTTAAGAAGACTATTTAATATCGCAGTTATCTAAAAGCAAAAATGAACAACGAGGATGCATTTTCCTTGAAGGAATTAGGTTGGACAATCTAGGCACAAAGCAAAGCTGTGGAGTGTGAAGATGAGAACCTGTGAAAGAACATTTTTGGGGGGCAACACAAAAGAGTTTGCTGGGACTCGAGTGTGCGTGGGAAGAAATGTCCTGAAAGGGGTTGATGGAGGCCAAGCGGCTGGGCTTCCCTGTGATGCAGAACTGTTCAGGCTGACCCGGAGTGAGGAGGTGGCCAGGCACCCACAGTGGACACTGAGCAAGGAGGACAGGCAGGGTTTTAATGCTCCCCGTTGGAGAGGGAGGACTGATGGGAAGGAGATGGGTGTAAGGAGACGCTGTGCTCCAGTTTGCACGTTCTGAGTGGCAGCGGATCAGGTAGAGGAGTGGACAGTCTGCAAGGCAGGATGCTGGCTGTGCAGCATGAACAGGAGAGGAGGGAGGGTGTTTTTCATTTGGAAAAGCAGACAAAAATTAGTGTGTTAATAAAAACGGGGCAGCAAGAGGAGCAGGGTTTGGAAAAAAGATGATCAGGTGTGATGAAGAAAACAGGGCTCCCTGTCCCCTCAGCAAATCAAGGTGGGCAGGGAAGGAGGGTACTGAGGGAAGGAGTAGATTGTGGCTCAAGTGCCCCAGATTCCTTTGTTCTTACTGAGATTTAGTAGCTCTTCTTGAATAAATGTTTCTTCATTTGCTGTATGTCCTAGGACAACTTCAAGAGATTTTAAGTGTTTGGGCTGTTTTTTTTTTTTCACATTTTCCACCAATTATGCTTATTTTGCTGGGGAGTAGGTCTGCATAGCTCCTCATCATGCCATTCTGGAAGGAAAACTCTTCCCTAAGCAAAAAATTTGGATTCAGTGTTTCCCAGTATCTGACTGGGAAAGGCAGGTTATAGCATTTCTTATCACCTCCAGCTCCTAACTGAAGAGGCTAAATTCCTGCTATGTGCTATGTGCAGCTGAGAGGTTGGAGACTTCCTTCTTCCTCACAGCTCCCACTTATAGGATGAAGGCTGGACCCCTGATGCAGCAGGTTCAGGATATGGAGACTCTAATTGCCCCAACTCAGCTCATTCATAAGACAGGGGTTCTACACCAGGAGAGTCAAGCCAAGAAGACCAGAGGCTACCACCCCCACCTGGCACTCAGGAGTGGTGTGTCAGCGGTTCTCCCAGTGGGAAAGACAGTCCACAAGAATAGAGAGCTCCAAAGCTATCCCTAAAGAAACAAACTTTATTTGAAGTAGAGTTTGGGGAAGTTCAAACCTAAGGGCGCTCTCAAAAACGGTGAAGATTTTTGTAAGTCAGCAATTATGAAGAGTCTGCCAATACTATTAAATTAAGCACAAAAAACTAAACCATAAATCAGCTAGTTCACTAAAGCCAATCATGGAAAGAGACAGCTAAGAAGAGTCCTCCAGGGGTTAGAGAATAGCTATAGTGATTAAGAATATGTAGTTTTGGAGGAGCAATAGACAAATAGATTAACGGAACAGATTAGAGAACCCAGAAATAAATACACACAAATATGCCTTTTGTGTAAGGCCTAAAATTAAGGCCCAATAGTATATACTCCTGCCTTGACATCTGGTAAAATCAGGAGGGCTTCTAATGGCCTAACCATAAGATCTAGTCCCTACTCTCCCCCATGAATAAGGGCCAAGCAATACTCTTCATTGAGGGGATCAGGCCCAGCTCCTGCTTATTTCAGAGTAATGGGGTTCAGTTCCCTGCCAACCCACAGAATTATTCAAACAAGCCAGCCACATCCTCTCGTGGGAAACAGGGGTCACCTCATCCTCTTGTTACTGCAAAGCCTGCCTCCCACAGCCCCTGCTGGTTCACCCTGTTTCCAAATGCACCCCCCCCCATGTTGCTCAGTGTAGCATACAATGTCCTCCTCTCAGTGTATGTGACACATAGACTGCTGTGGGGCTCATCTGTCCAGTATCAAATGTCATGTGTTCAGCCATCCCCAAACCCTAGAGAGGAATCCTTCCCTCAGAATGAATGGGAGGGGATTAAAACAATGCCCAACTGATTTTTTACAAAGGTGCAAAAGCTATTCAATGGAGCAATTCAGTTCAATCCAATTCAATCGTTTTTTCAACAAATGGTAGAGGAAGAATTGAACACCCACAGGCAAAAAAATAAATAAGCCACAATTTGAAACTTATACCTTATTTTTAAAAAAATTAGACTTCAAAATAAAAATAAAACTTTTGCTCAATGAAAAACTCATAAGAGCATGAAAAAACAAGCTATAAACTGGGAGAAAATAGCTGTGAGCCACATATCTGATAAAGGACTAGTATCTAGAATTTATAAAGAATTCTCGAGACCGGGCGCGGTGGCTCACGCCTGTAATCCCAGCTCTCTGGGAGGCCGAGGTGGGCGGATCCTTTGAGCTCAGGAGTTCGAGACCAGCCTGAGCAAGAGCGAGACCCCATCTCTACTATAAATAGAAAGAAATTAATTGGCCAACTAATATATATAGAAAAAATTAGCCGGGCATGGTGGCACATGCCTGTAGTCCCAGCTACTTGGGAGGCTGAGGCAGGAGGATTGCTTGAGCCCAGAAGTTTGAGGTTGCTGTGAGCTAGGCTGACACCACGGCACTCACTCTAGCCTGGGCAATAAAGTGAGACTCTGTCTCAAAAAAA